>RAOR01000184.1:0-62604 GCA_009805435.1 Neurospora sp. FGSC 26625
TTCGACTGTTCCTTCGATGGAGTCTGGCTGATAAGAGGCACTCGATAAGAAATATGATGTCTTTAGCTTCCACTTCCATTATCGTCACCGAATACCTCAACGGCCAAGCACCGTCATCCATTGATGGGACCAGTTCATCATAAGGCTGGACTAGTGGCCATGGAGAATCCCATCCAGACATCCATACATCATAGACACATACGTCACTGGCACCATGTGAACTCGGATGTTGCTTTGAGGCAGTAAATTAGTTTCCTATTCTACCACCTCTAGTCCTTCTGTCCTCCTCCTTGGATTGGGGTATCATAGGGAACTGCTCATGACAAGCTATTCCCATCGGACTAGGCGTGCACACACACACGGCTTGCATGTAAGCATCGCACTCGGGTCCAACTCTTTCCCAGGCAGATAGGAGCCGAGTCTTCCCCGCTCGTTTGTCGTGATGTTGGTCGTTCCGTTCGTATCTTCCGATCGATGCAAAATCCCAGTGTGATTGTGTAAAGAATCTAAGGAGCACTTCCCGATTCTCCTCCCACTAAAATGCTACACCGTGTGCATTGTGCATGCAAAGATTGATCATTCCCACCAGAGACGTAGCCCGATCAAAAAAGTCAAACCCCTCCTTGTCGCTGACGAACCACCTTTTCAAGTCTGCCGGTCCGTCATGTCAAGAAAACCGTCGGGTGTTTGGACATTTACTCGTCAGCGCCAATGGCACGGGCTGTGAAGTCGCATGTTAGCCAGATCGTTCTCGGGCATGTGTCTGGTCGAAATAGATTGTCGTCGGTTCAACCGGGCGAGAGAGACGTACTGTAGATCTTCATCTTGCTGTGTCCAACAACCTGCTTGATCTGACCCTTCTCCTCGAGGTCCTTAAGGCAGCGGCGGGCAAGCGAGCCGTTGATCTTGAGACGGTCGACGAGGGTGGCGATGGTGACAAGGCGGTAGGACTGGACGTCCTTGTAAAGCTTGTCGGAAGTGGACTTGTCAAGGATGACGGCGTGCTGGGCCTTGTCCTTGACTGTTGGTGTGTCAGTGAATTTGACCAAGGCTTTGTGTTGTCGGGGGACGCCATCACGACAGCGACAATGACCACGACGGCGACAGTCGCGAAGCCATCATCATCTGCCGGAAATGACGACCCCGAAAAATGGACAGAGATTCTCCTTACCCTTGCCCTTGGACCACTTCTTCTTCTGCTTCTTAGCACCAGTCGCGGCGGGAGCCATTTTGAATGATGAGTTCTGGTGGTTTGGTGATGAAGGGGAGAGGGAGAGACAGTCCTGGCTTCAACGTCTTTTCCTCTACGCAACGAAAAGGCGGGGAGATTTTTCTGGTCGGCGCGCAGGCAATGGCTCGGGCGCTGGGCTGGTGGTCTCTGCGCACACACACACTCCAGCCAGTGACTGCGGGTGCGCGCCAGGCCAAGCTTAGGTCAACTGAGCCCTAACCAATTTGCTCCCCCAATGCGGCAACCAGAGTGGCGGTGCACGGACCGCACAACTGGGGCACAACCGCGGTCTTTTGGGGCTTCGTAGCGGCAGATTGGGGCTTGACCACCTGAGGCGGGGCCACCAAAAAATTCCCACGACGACCCGTCACTCTCCGCTCGCCGAACGACCACCCTTTCGACGTTATCCTGTCCGAACTCACGGCCAACTTCACCACCAATTACCACGAGGGTCCCCTTTTGCAGTCCGGCCACCGAACAGCAATCAAAATGTCTGAGGGAGAAGTTGACGTCGCGGCCGTTTCCCAGTATGAGGTCCTCCCCAAGGAGGTTCTCGCTGAGGTTGGCAGTGTGAAGCTGTTCAGTATGTTTTCCACGGTCCTCGCAAAGTGCACATGGGCGTCGTCATGCTAACTTTGCGACTTCAGACCGCTGGAGCTACGAGGATGTCGAGATCAGGGATATCTCTTTGACGTAAGCGCAACCCGTCCGATGATGCACACACAGAAACACACCAAGAACACGCCCCTTGAGATTGGCTACGAAACGCGATACGACGAAGAGAAGAATAAGAAAGAGTTGGGAAATTGTGGTGGAAATCTGCTGGGAGTCATGATCAATCGGCAATTCGCTTGGAGGACCTGGAGGGAACTTGGGAAAACATCCATCTTGGTCGCAAAGATGATGATACAAGGCACACACGCGAACGGAGGGCTAACGACCAACATCTACACAGCGACTACATCCAGATCCGTTCTCCCGTCTACCTCCCCCACTCCGCTGGTCGCTATGCCGTCAAGCGTTTCCGCAAGGCCAACTGCCCCATCATTGAGCGTCTCACCAACTCCCTCATGATGCACGGTCGCAACAACGGCAAGAAGCTCATGGCTGTCCGCATTGTCGCTCACGCCTTTGAGATCGTAAGACTCCCGCCGAAATAACTTGGGCGATAAGCGATAAGCCAGACACTTACACACACGATATCTAGATCCACCTCATGACCGACCAGAACCCCATCCAGATCGCCGTCGATGCCATCGTCAACTGCGGTCCCCGCGAAGACTCCACCCGTATCGGTTCCGCCGGTACCGTCCGTCGCCAGGCCGTCGATGTCTCTCCCCTTCGCCGTGTCAACCAGGCCATCGCCCTCCTCACCACCGGTGCTCGCGAGGCTTCTTTCCGCAACGTCAAGTCCATTGCCGAGTGCCTTGCTGAGGAGCTGATCAACGCCGCCAAGGGCTCCTCCAACTCCTACGCCATCAAGAAGAAGGATGAGCTCGAGCGTGTTGCCAAGTCCAACCGTTAAAATGGTTAYGGCTGGCTGCAGGTGTATGGGGGAAACTTGTTGGGTGCTTGGGGTTGTTGGACGGATTCTATTCGGCATGTTTTGCTCGGCTGCTCCTACGGCTGCATTTGTTGCGCGTTAAAAGGGAACTGGGTCTGGGAGGATGCGGTTCTTCTACGGCAATTAGGTCAAAACAGGCAGGCACTCAATAAGGGCTCTCAGACATTGAATGAGAGGAAAACGTGGATTTGCGGACAAGATCTGAAGTGCATACATATACTTCGAGGCGCCGGTGATTCGGTGAAATTATGATTCCCCTTTTCTTTCCATCAATGACGTATGTTTGGCCATGAGTGACTGAACTCCTTTTTACTTTTTCAGACTTGACGTCCCTATCCTCTTTTTCCACGATGAAACATGTCACAAACATCTGCTAATAGGAAGGTCACAGAATCCACTTCCAACACCATTCTATATCCCCCCATGTCCCTCCATCCTCAAGCCAGACTCCGACAGATACACCTACGCCCTCACATCCACCCTACAAAACATGCCAACATGCTCAATCCCCTCTTCCCACCACCTCCCCATCTCCTCATCCACCACAAAACCAGCCCTCTTCCAAGCACCGATGGCGCTGACCTGGGCATGAACGCAAAACAGACCCCGCCACTTAGGCATCATCCTCGCGTCCCTTTCCGGATCGATTCCCAGCGCTTCGAACCCCCTCTCCTTCACTGACGGGCTGAAATACCTCGGATGTTGTCTCATCCACTCCAACCCGCGCCTGATCAACTGGCCTGCGATGCCACGACCGCGAAACTCCTTCAAGACCGCCAGTCTGCCCAGTTTCATGTAGACCTCCTCTCCGTCGTGCAGGCTTGTCTTGCGATCCTTCCCACCCTGTTCCGCCCTCTCCAACGCCTTCTTGGTGTCCGAGTCCAGCTCCTCCAGGTTCACCAACTCATCAGCCAGATACCGTCCGCCCTTAACCGGGTGTGGAGCATGAGGAAACGGCACTATCCTGACCGTGCCAATCGGCACCGACCTTGTCTCCGACTTCCTCGGCCTCATGACCCTCCCACTGTCCGCATCCCGCTCCTCTTGCTGGACGACTTTGTTGATGGAGGCGTAGATGACGAAGTGAACGGAGCGAGGATCGTTGGCGTCRAATTCGTTTTCGGCGGGGATTTGTTGCTCGTTGATGAAGACGGACTCGCGGATGGACATGGCGTCTAGGAAGGTTTTGGGGATGGTGCTGGTTGTGGAGGGGATTTGCTGGGAAGGGGGGAGGGAGCCGTTCCAGGGGGAAAGGGCGAGGCCGGGAGGCTCGAGGGTGGCGATGAAGGGGGTGCCCATTTTGGTGGTAAGGTGGTGATGGGAGGTGTTGCTGTTGTGGTTGGGGTGTTGACGGCAGATATCGTACTTATGGATGGACTCTTCGAGTGAGGAGACCTCTTGGGTTGTGAAGTTGGTCAAGGAAATTGAAACTTTGGGCTGCCAAGAAGACTYGACTTAGGGCAGACACTGASRCCCACGRTGACTCCWMKARCAATTTYGTAACAGAGTGAGTGACTGATGCCAAGTCCTRACTGGAGATGTAAGTGCCTGGAATGTGTCAAAGTGAACAAACCAAGTGTGATTTCCCGTTTGGTGAGAACCTCTTTGGCCAAGCCTCGAAATACTATCCAAAAATCGCAAGGGCAATGAAGAATCGCGTCCTCCGTTGGTGTTCGTGGGGGAATTCTGAGCTGATTTGTGAAACAACTTGACGCCAAGATTAACTGTCAAGAGGTCCGCTAGTACCTGCCAAAATTTATATGGCCCCCACGGACGGCCCACGGTGGTCGTTGGATTCAGGGGCGGGGTCGGGAGCGGGGACCACCGGCTTTTGTCCGCATTCGATTCCGGTCGGGGATGTGATTAGTCAATTCTTATTCCCCCGCTGATTGGCGGCTTCTTCTCCGCAGTCAACCTCTTCCTTTCCTCTTCCTCTTCTTACCTATAACAACAATATGGCCTCCGACTCTTCCCATTCCATGTTACATCTAGCTCGATGCGAGCTTGAGCGATGATGAGCACGTGGTTTGACCGATGACGGGGGACCAGGCAGCAGCCAGTCGGGCATGGACATGTTCCAAGCGGAAAGTGTATAAAAAGGAAGGCGGGGCCCGTTGTCAAGTCGACGACAACTTCCTCCTCTTCTTCATCTTTGTCTTCATCGTCTCACTCGACTGTCTCTCGCTCTTGCCCCGACTGTCTCACCATCCCACGCTCATCTCCCCGTCACCTCCCGTCCCTCGCCAAGTCGTCAGACTGGCAGTCATCAGTCACGCCATGGCCCAAGTTGACAACGAAGTCAAGGGCAAGCTCRTCCTCATCACGGGCGCTTCCGGAGGGTAAATCACACATCTCCCGTCTTACCCTCTTTTCTCGGCATTAGGCAAAATTGGAAGCTATCACGACTCCAGACAAGTGTCGACGGCCAGCCTGTTGCCTACCTTAGATCACAGCTTAGACGAAGTTGACTCACGCATTACTTCCAGCATCGGCGCCGCCGTAGCCCGCCGCCTCTGGTCTCTCGGCGCCCACCTCGCCCTGACCTATTCTTCTTCCCCCGAAAAGCTCCAGGCCTTGGAGCAACAACTCTTGGAAGCCTTCAGCAACGGCCAAACCGCCCACGACCCAGCCCTTTCCCTCAATCGCACCACCGCCAACCCCAACCCCCTCCCCTTTTCAACCCACAAATGCGACCTGTCCTCGCCAACAGACATCCAACTGCTCTTTGCACAGCTCCAGGACCTGCACGGCCAATCCGGCCCCGACATCCTCATCAGCAACGCCGGCTACGGCAAACGCATCCCCAGCATTCTGGACATCTCCCTCGACGAATTCGACAAGATGCTGAACATCAACCTCCGCTCGTCCTTCCTCCTTTGCAAACTGGCCCTCCCGCACATGATCCAGCGCAACTGGGGCCGCATCATCTTTGTCTCTTCCATTGCCGCACAGGGCGGTGGCATCAACGGGTGTCATTACGCTGCTTCCAAGGCTGGGTTGCAAGGGCTGATGAAGAACCTGGCGAGGAAGCATGCCGGGCAGGGCATCACGGTTAATGATGTCGCGCCCGCCATGGTTGGGGAGACGGGCATGATTCCGGATGCAAAGTTTGTGGAGGGGACGCCGGGGGATGTCAGGAATATTCCTGTTGGAAGGCTCGGGACGACGGAGGAGGTGGGGAATGTGGTGGAGATGTTGGTGAAGACGGGGTACATGACGGGGCAGAGTGTGTTGTTGAGTGGGGGGTTGATGTAGGTAGGTGGGGGTAAGTATTTGTTTTGGTTGTGATGTTGGGGTTGGTGTTTTGGTGTTTTGGGGGTTTGGGGGGGCTCAATGATGTTACGATGAATGGTAATGAGAGCATGATGTCTTCATTCTGATTTGTGCGTCTGCTTACTTTCTTCCGGTCAACGTCGACGCAAACGAACTTGAATTCAGTTTATCTCCTGTCCTTCTCTTCCCCTTTTTCTACCCCCCATCCCGGCCCATCTCGTCATCAGCCCTACGACCGCCTAGGATAAACCTCCCCAGCAAAAATCGCTTTCACCTTTGCCCCCTTCTTATCTCCCATGTTCCTCCCATCCATATCACCAACTCTATAAACCTTCGGGCTCACACACAGGTCAACCTCCACCTCCACCCCCCTTCTCCCGCCAAAAGAATCCCCGTCTTCGCAATCCGCCCACCCCGACTCCGTACCAATCTTCACCTGCTCCCCCCTCTTCGGCACCTCCAACCCCAGCTGCGCCCGTTGGGCCCCGAATTGGAGAGCTAATTCTCCGGCTTGGCGGGCCAGCTCGGATACTTTGGATTGGATCTCCGGCGACAAGGTGTCTGAGCAAATGGAAGAGAGGAGGGCGACGATTTGGGATTGGACCTGGTTGATGTTGGTGTAGTAAGGTGCGGTAGTGGGGTGATCTGGGGGGCTAGGGGTGCCGCTGGGGCTGGGTGCTTGTTGTTGGCCTTTTCGAGAGTTGGACTTGTTGCCAGACATGGAGGAGGAAGGGGGCGCTACGGCCATGAGGATGGATTGGAAGGTGGCGGAGCGCCATTTGTTGGCTTCACGGGAGTGGAAGAAGGGGGTTAGGAGGTCGGTGTCTGTTGTTGTTGATCTGGATGCTGTATGGGTGAGGTGGTATTAGTTTGACACATCCATCTCACGAGAAGGAAGATTGGGATGGGAATGTGTTGGACTTACCCGTCTTTCCGTTTGGCAACGACTCGTCATCATAACCACACAAACCCCTCCACCCCTCCACCACCCCCCTCAACACCTCCCTCCCCTCTCCCCTCCCCAACGCCCCGAATCCAAACGGCTCGGAAAAGAACCCCTCGACAATTTTCTGCCAGACAACGCTCCTCAGCAGGAAACGCAGTTGATTCTTACCCTCCCTCTCCAAGAACCTCGTTGGATCTAACTTGCCCAAGTTCCTCGGTACCCCGCTGATGCCCAAGTTGATAGGCTCAGTAACCATATCAATGCCCAGTTTCAACTGGCGATACTGAGTCTTCAGACTATCGTCGGTGGCAGGACGAAAATCGTCATTGTTCCCTATCAAGTCGTTCTCCAAGCTCTGCACCTTCTCTTGAAGGTCAACGACGTTGCGCGCGTGTTTCTTGTCCAAGCGCTGGATATCCCGCTCGTGCTTCTTCTGCTGCGCAGCAATCTGTTGGTTGTGAGAGGTCTGAAGCGCGTTGACTTGCTCGTTGAAGGCGGTTTCCATGCGGCTGAGTTCCTGCTGGTGCTGCGAGTGGAGGTTGGTGATGGTGTCTTGCAGGTCTTTTGTTGTCTGGGCTAGCTGCGTCTGGTGGGACTGGGACTGGTCGGCGAGCTGTTGATGGAGGGAATTGACTTGGCCCTCGTAGTACACCCGTTGATCTTGCATTTTTTGGGCGTAGTCTTCTTTCTGTRCGCGGAGCTTGGATTCGTAGTGATCCTTCTGGGAGCGTATTTGGGAGTCATGGTCCGCTACGGTCTGGCGCAGCTGAGCCACGTTGCTCTCGTGCCTCTTGATGACAGCGTCGGAATGTGTTTTTTGGTTCTCCCAGCGTTTATGGAGCTCCTTGTTTTCGCGCTCGAGACGGCCGAGGTCGTTGCGCAGGGAGCTTTCTTGGGTTTCAAGCTCGGTGGCTCGCTGGCTGTACTCATCCACTTTGCTCTGCAGACCGAGGCGGTTGTCTTCAGCAGCCCGCAACCGCCGAGACTTTTCTTCGAGTTGGTCCTCTACCTCCTGGCGGTGCTTTTTTTCCTCCAGGTAAGTATTTTCCCAGTCCTTGTTTAATTTGAAAAGCTTGTTATGTTCTTCGCAGAGCTCTTCACAGTACCCGATTACCACATCGATGGCGTCGCCTGTGTGCTTTTTGCTTGGCATTTTGCCTTGGAGATATTTGTCCAGACGGTTCAGCAGCGCCTGTGCTATGTTCTCGGCTTTGGCGTTGATAAGCTGGTCGTTAAGTCTCTCTCTTTCCGCTTTGAGCTCGCTGATTGTATGATCTTGGATTACTTGGTGTTTGTAGTTCGAGTCGACGTCATCGTTTGCACTCGATGCCGTGTGCCCCTGAGCAGCCCGCTTGCGTTCGGCAAAAGAGACTACCTCTGGGCTTGATGAGGTTGGAGTCGAGGTTGGAGACATGGACCTGGGATCTTCTTTGGGGATGGTTTCTCGAGATTCTCTTGGAGTCTCTTTCCGCGGGATCTCTCGATGTTCTTCCTTCCAAGTCTCTGCTCGCCTGATAATCTCTGAAGGGGAAAGATCGCCGATGCGAGAGCTCGACCTTGGCGGTGGTGTTGGAAGTCCCATCTCAGAGACATCTCTAGGAAGCTCTGAGAACTTCGGAGGTCCATATTCCGCGACTGTTACCGGACGTGGGCACGCTGGGGTGTAGGCTTGGTATATCCGCTCCTGATCCGGTCCAGGACCGCGGCTGGACGAACGGGCYCGAGTATGTGACCCCCTGGAAACACTGCTGTTCCTTCTCGGTGCATGCGATGGCCTGTGATCCGAGGTTTTTGGAGGGTATGTCGTTGTATGGACAGTGGCAAGTGACTTGACAGCGGCCGGGCTGCTCCGTCCGGTGTATGTGTGAGTTGGAGATGGCGGACTTGCGTATGACCGGTCGGCTGGGGAAGAAAAGACTGATGTGTCGACATTGGCAGGGTTGTAGTGAGCATTGAAGGACGTCACTCCTGGCTGCTCATGGCGGCTGTCAAGATACTCTGTTGACATGCCGAAGTCGTGCGCCGACTGCGGGATAGCCGGCAACCCCTTGTCTAACGGGTGCATAGAAATGTCATGCTTCTGGATTGGAAGTTGCGGACTCTCGGGGGATGGTACTTCTATCGATAAGCTCTTGATAAYGTCCGGATGCAGCTGTTGCAGTCGCTGAGGGCCGATTCGGTGAATGGCTTTTTCCAACTTGGAGCTGCGGCGGTCCTCTGGATGAATGGCAGGCAAGGCGTGAAAGAGGACATCTGAATGGACCGTAGCTAGGATGTCTATGGGTATTTTAGCCAGAGCCCTTGGAGAAAGTCTGATCTGCGCATCAGGAGACAGTCTGGCGATGGCCTCGCCTGGTAGTTGAGCCAGAACACTGGGGTTTAGTCTGGAGAGGACGTCCCCGTGGAGCAATTGAAGTCGGTCTATTGGGAGGGCTTCAAGATCTTCGTTGGAGTATCTTTTCAGTTCCTCGGGGGTTGTCTTTCTCAGTCTCTTGTGGGAGAGATGCAAGATCGGGTCGTTGTGACGTTTCCCGTCATGAGATCCGTCGCCATGACGGTCTATCTTCTTTTTGGCGCTCTTTACCAGTGCAGAGAAACTCATGGCTCATAGGGTATGTAGTGTCGGAGTGAGTGTATGGGATTGTCGGAATATGTGAAGCTTGGTAGTGTTGAGTTGGCTTTCGGATAGTTGACATCTCGTGTTTTCTCGTCAGGTCCTGCCATTCTCTAAACAGTTGAGACGTAACACCACACCACCCAGCCTTTCTGGCAAGGTGTTGAAGGCTTGCCATATCCGCAGTCTCATTCATTCGGACCCCGCAGCTGAAAACTTCCCATGTCACCACCAAACACCACCACACCTCATTGTCCCCAACCGCCCATTCGGAACAGCACAGTGCCAAGCAACAGCTGAAGACCTCGCGGTACTTTCTCGTGCCCGCAACATGGGCTGACTTGTGACCCTTTGGCGGTTTGGGGCCATGCAGAAAATCACTAGTCGACGCCACTTGGGCATTCTCGAGTCTCGACCAGCCCTCGCCAACCCGCGATCCCAATATGCGCTGAGTGCAGATTGATGCAGCGCTTGTGCAACCGCATGGAAATGGCACCTCAGCCTTGTCGGCGCATTCGCAGCAGTCGTGTATGGAGGGGACTCGAAGGAGTGTGTCTGGACTTAACGGCTCACGAGGAGAAGCTGACCACCTTGCTGGCCCACGATAGGAAAGGCTGCGATTGTGATGGTGATACCGGAGCAAGATTGGGCTTGGAAGTTTCCTTGAGCTCACTGTCAATTGAACACCAGAAGAGGTCATATTTGCACTGCACTCTCCGACGAGTTGAACACTCGGTCAAAGTCTATGGACCCCGAGGAAATCGATCAGTACTACCGCGACATACCGGTACCGCATGAATCACAAGTCAACATGGCCTCCCTACCGACTCGCCCTCCCCCTCCCCCGCCTATCTCTCTCTCCGTCTCCCCAGCTTTTCCAGGCACTCCAAAGAGAGAGGTCTCGCCCATATCAACAATAAGAAGAAGCGAGGACGACGTGGATGAATGGGATGCCTATGATGATCCCCAAGATACCTTGAACGAGGCCGCAACGCCGTCAAGAACTGATAGTCCCCCTGGGTTTCCCAATTTCTCCTCGGCAAACATTCCCACAGCAGAGACGCGCATGGTCGTTGCCCTTGACTATGGAACGACCTTTAGCGGGATTGCCTACCTCTCTGTCGCTTCGAGGCAAAAGGACCAGGACCTTGATGCTCTTGCCGATGACATACGGGTGCTCCAAGGATGGCCAACACACGAATCCGAGAAAGTCCCTTCGGAGATTTCGTACTCACCGTCGCCAAAGGGGTGCCGGCAATGGGGGTACGACATCGATGACAACTCCAGAGTCCTCAAGTGGACCAAGCTGGAGTTGGAAGAGACAAGGAATCGAAGTGCTGAGCTAAAGACATTGGCTGAGACGCTTTTGGGCCTGCAGTTGCTTGACTTGAGCCAAGATGCTGTCAYCAGGAACGATATTCCGCGACACTTGGCCAAGGAGCCGGAGGATATTGTCAAGGATTATCTCGACAACATTGCTGAACAGACCCTGGAAGAGATCTGTACCCAGGTTGGAAGAAGGGTCGCTGACAATATTCCTATCGACATGGTGATCACACATCCTGCTGTAAGTCAAGAACGGAACTTCTGCCTTTTGCAAGCCTCTAGACTGACACCGACAGAAATGGTCCGACAAAGCCCTAAACTCAACATACCGCGCCGTCCGCGCCGCCTTCAAGGCCGACCTCTTTCCCAAAATCCGTAACTTCTCCTTCGTCTCCGAACCCGAAGCCTGTGCCCACTACACCCTACGAGAAGCCCTGCGCGAGGACCGTGTAAACTTTCGAAAGAATGACTGCTTCATCGTCGTCGATGCCGGTGGTGGTACTGTTGTACGTCCTCCTTCCTATCATTTTACATCCTCGCAATCTAACAAGACCAGGATCTGGCCTCCTATAAAGTCGTAAGCCTCGATCTCGACAAGAAGCAGTTCAAGCTCGAACAGATAGGCTACCCAATAGGCGACAAATGCGGCGCCACATGTATCGACCGAGCATTTGAGCAATTCATCGAACAAAAGCTGGGGCCCGAGGACTGGGAGAAGCTGATAGAGACTGATTCGCAAGACCAAGCGACGGGAGGACACTCGATTATCAAACCAAAACTGCGCATGCTACACGGGAGGTTTGAGGGGATCAAGCATCAGTTCGATGGAAAGGATCAGAAGCTCGGTTTTCCCATTCAGTTGCCACGAGGGATCGGTACTACAGATGATGAGGAGCGGGGAATCATGAATGGTGCTATCAAGATTACTGTGTAGGTGCTGCCATTACTTGATAGCCTGTGGGCATTCATACTGACAAACATCAGTGACGATCTAAAAACCATGTTCAGACACTCGGTCGACAAAACCCTCGTTCTCATCGGGCAAGCAGCCACCCACATCCAAATCATCCAAAAGCTCAAAATCCGCAAAATCTTCCTCTCTGGCGGCTTCGGTCGCTCCCCCTACCTCTACGAGCGCGTCAAAGCCTGGGGCATGACCACTGGCATTCAAGTCGACCGCGGCGACGACTGCTGGTCCGCCGTCACTCGCGGCGCTATCGTCAAATCTCTTGGGGTACATACCTCGTTGCCCCCGATGATTCGTCCCTGCCCGCGGCACTACGGCATCAAAGTCCGCACTCAATACGCCCCCTACAATTCCCATCGGCCATCGGACGTCGATGKGGATGTGGAAGGAGTCAAGTGGGCGACGGATCAGATTCGGTGGTTTATTAACAAGGGGGATGCCCTGTTCCCTGGGAAGCCCATGGTATCGACCTATGATTGCCATTGGAGTATGAAGGCTACGCACTTTCCTGCGCAAAATGGGACTGGGAGGGCTCCGGCACAGCATCTGGGGTCAATGTCGCAGCGATTTGACAAACGGGGCGGTGCTAATAGCATGCCACCACCGCCGCCGGCGGAAGTCTTTAGAGAGGTGGTGTTTGTTGCGTCGAGTGCGGATGAGCCGCCGACCAGGTTTGCTGCTATCAACAAAGGTTTGTTATGCATTATTGTCGCTTTATACCACATTATTCCTATTTTCCCCCTATCTTACACCTTACTTCTAGAAACAAAACTGACAGTGAGATAGGCCGAGACGCAGTGGTCACGCTCAAGTGTAACTTGACCAAAGTCCCAGAGACGCATAGGAGTGAGTTCACAAATAAGGAGGTCGGAAAGTTTTATAAGTTCTGGGTCAAAGTTGAGATTCACGTCACGGAGAAGTGCGAGGTCARGATCACGAGTGGCGGGAAGGTGTTGGCGAGCGCGGAGGTGCCGTTAGGGGAATCTGATATCTCAGCGTGATGAGGCACAATGTTGATGATTTGAGGGACGGAAGTCGGAGTGAGCTGGATTTCACGATGGAGAACCAGTGGTACGGGCAGGGGATACGTTTATCTGAACATCTTAATTTGGATTTCTGCAATCATACCACTGCATCAAAAGGCATTGTTCGGAAATCTAGACTGGATGATTGGTACCCGTTCCGTAAGGAAGCTTCCTGTTCGCATTTCAATTCTGCTCTTCGTCTCTGCCATCGATACTCCCATTCATAAGCACCGGCAACATCACAACTGCAAAATTGCCTGCCGATAACACCACTTACACACCCATTCCCATTTCGGGATGCTCTGCGAGACGCCAGGTTGATAGCCAAGACCTCAGCCCCTCCACCCCTTCCCATCTTCCAACACAATCAAATTCCCCTTCCCCTCATTCAATGAAATGCAGTTCCAATAAACTATTTGTTCAATGTCAGAGCCTACCCAGCAAACCCAATGAGACCCTACGAGCCAATACAAGCCACACCTCATCACTTCCTCTTCATTCGTTCGCTACCTGACCACAGCCGAGTGACACCGTGCGTCTATAACAATCGATACATCAAGGGACTTTGGCCAGTAGCTGAACACCACCACTTTATTGATAGAACACATCCGATCCAGAACTGAACCTCACTGGATACTCATCCAATGCACTGCGGGTTAGACAAGGCTTTCTTCATGGAATGCGTTGCCAACTCACTCGGCTGTGCGCCGAGCCAGGACGGAAACGGGGTAAAGCCGACAGCTTACAGGATGGGGTGGGTGGTCACGATGCTGATGGTGGTGGTTGTCTGCGAAAAGCGCCCAGGTTCACGAGTGTGCCTAAGTCGTGGTGGTGGAAAGCCGTATCGGATGGACTGGAGCCACATATGGAATGTAAGTGCCTGGGGCTAGGTTGGTGGCTGCTCCTTGATTGACGAGAAGGGAAGTGGGAAGCGCTGGCTGTGATGCTTTATTGTCGAGTCCCGCCGCTGCCAAGTTGAGAGACGGGCTGAGTTCATGTTGGACGCGTTGAATATGACAAGACTATGACCTTTTGATGGGTGTTAATCTCGGAAGAACTTGGTTTTTTTTGATCTTCTTTTTGGCTATGAGATATAGGGGATCTTGTGGACTTCTGAACCTGGCCCTGTGTAAGTTAGATCTCCTCTGGCTTGCGTGCCGAATTCTCTTCTCTCTTCAAGATCTCGAACTGATCATCCAAACCAGAACGAAACTCAAAACAGTTACGCCTGGCTGTAAACTCAATTCGCCATTCCAAGCTATTTTCACAAGCACTGAGGCGTGTTTTGGAAACAGCTTGTGGAAGACATCTCACGATCATCTACGCTTTCCATCAAGAAAACACCCAAGAAGCCATCGCGACACTCACACCTTCCTCGCCAACCAAAGACACGATTCAAACAAGAACAACTCCAGAACCTCAAAAATGGGCGGCTCCCTAAAACTCCGCAAAGTCTTCGGACTCAAACCCAAATCCTCCTCCGCCAACCTTCAACCTCATACACGCAGCATCAGGGGCAGCAGCACCACCAGGGACATCATCACAACAGAATGTCCCTCCCGGTACAGGCTAGACCCGGTCCACCGAATCCGCAATACCCTCATGATCCAAACGCCTACTACCAGCATCATGATCGAAGCAGCGGCAATCTGTCTCCTCAAGATGCTGCTGTCCACCAAAATGGCGGCAATCGCGACCGTCGCAGTGCCAGCCTGGGTTCCCGACTGAGTCTAAGCAACTTTGGCAGTACAAGCAGCAACAGCAGCCTCGGGAGAAGCAGTGTGACAACCATGTCCACCATGTCCTCGGCCGCCACTTCCCCCGGTCCGGCATCTCCTCACCATCTGTCGCACGCCCAATCCCAGGGGTATCTAGCAGCTCAGCAGCCAAACTCCCCTCGCTACCCAGGCCAACCTGTTCACGGTCAAGGTCATGGTCATGGTGGACAACCCGTTCAACCCCAAGAACATGAACAGGCTGCTGCGAAACACCGTAACTTCACCAACCCCCTCTCTTCGTCAAGACACAGAACCACCGGAAGCCAACAATACCCCCCACAAACCCAAACCAACGTCCTCCACAAACCAGCCGTGCAACCCCCCTACCCCGTCTCCGAGCGCGGTTCTCCTCCTCCCCCCGGACACTCCCGTTCTTCCGGCTCTCACAACCTGCAATCCTTCGCCCACCGCACCTCCCTCCACCCAGGCCGTCCAGCCCAAACCCAGTCCCGAGTCCAACCCCAAAACCAAAATGGAAACCAGCAACAGTCTCAAACCCCCTCAGCAGCCGACATCCGCCGCACCACCAAACTTTTACGCAGAATGTTCGAGCTCCGCCTAGAACAATGGGCCCTCAGCCACTCCCACGAGTCAGACCAGCACCTGGTTCACGAAAAGCGTGGACAGGTGGACGCCGTTCTTGCGGATATTCTGGGGAACGTGCGGAGTTGGGGGACAGGCGGGCGGGAGAACTGGACGGAKGASGAGTGGGATGATRTTTGTCTTGTTMGGGATGTTTTGGGGGAGATGAGTGCCCCTGGTGCCCCTGGGGGGATGGGGATGGGGATGGGGTATGGGGTTCCGGTTGAGGTTGGGGGAGGGGGGAGGAGGTGGTGAAGCCGGGGGGTAATTCTAGGGGGTAAGGGGGTGGGTGGGTGAAAGGGAGGAGGGAACTGGGCCGAACATTCATGACTGGAGATTCTTGTTGGCAAAATAATCCCGAGGGAGTATAGTGTAGGCGTTCAGTAGGTGGTCACATAAGAAATACACGGCGTTCGGGAAACCTCCAGACACATACATGTACACATACCATGCCTTAAGCTTAGGCAATAAATTGACAAAAAATGGTTGTCCGAGGGTGCCCGAAGACAGGTTCGAATGACCGTTGCTTCTAGATAAGAGGGCCGTTACAAACAGAAGTGGCGCGCTTCACCTCTGCCGACTACGCTGTCTTACCCACGGTGGTCTGATGACTGTAGCTTCCACACACAGACCTTAAGTACTGCGTGGGTAGCTATCAGACTTGGTCTTGACTCCCCGGTATGAAAGACTGTTTGCTTATGGCAGGAGCCTTTCTGCCCGGAGCTGGAGCCGGTCCATACCATTCACTTGGGACGAGATTCAAACCATTCACTCCGGTTTCTCGTGACCCTCGGTGACCTGCACTCCCATCATTGATAATCACATCCTCAACGCAATTGACTCAAACATCCACACAACCGCTAGAGAAGCGGCTACATCCACTCGCTGATATTACCACTACAACTAAACACAATACTACCTACATAACATAACATACAAAAAGAGAACCTTGTGGCAGCACTCAGCTAGCCATGCTGGGGTAGATACCCGTAGACAAAGAGTAACATGAAAAGAAAAGTGAAAGATAGCTTCGACGTCCTGACAGGACAAGACAGACAGGATATTTGTTAAAAGAAAAAAAATGAAAAATGATAGAGGTATCAAAACGACTTGACCGACTTGACTTGACTTCTTACGCAACGCAACGCTTTTCGTTGCCGCAACCACCCAACCAACCAACAATCCGTAGTTCACATGTTCGTCCACATGAGGTCTTGTTACCTTCCTTTCTTGCTTGCTTGCTTTCACGCAAATGATTCGTCTTTAATCCATTCGATATGTGGTGTCGCCGTGGCTCGCATTATTTTGTCTTCTTCCACTGATCTGACCATTAAATCACCTCATTCCGAGCAGAGTCTTACTTAGGACTGGCTAGCAAGGTAGTTGGCGGCCTATGACAACTTCAGTTAGTATACCGTCAATTTTTCAAGCTCCTCTCATGGTGAAAAGGACGATAAAACACACCCTAATCCCATCCGGGACCAGTGTGGTGGCAAAAACGACCAGTAAAAGAATCACTCACCCTCTCCAGATTATAATCATACTTCTCCAACGCCTTCACCGCATCCTGTCTCGAGTAGCCCATACTCGTCAAATTCTTCACAATCGGATCATCGTGTTCCCCCGACTCAGTCAACGCTCTGCCCGGTGCTGGCCTCTCCTCACCACCCTCCTTCTTTTGTTCCTTGTTCTCACCCTCTTTCTGCTCACCAGCTTGGGCTTGCGGGTTGGCGGACGACCCCGGTCTCGGCGTCTCCAAGCTCTCAAACGGACTTTGACCACCCTGCTGAGCCTGGCTTCCCTCATCCAAGCCCGCAAAGATGGCGTCCCAGTCATGGGCATCCGCCTTTGGCRCAGCGAACGATCCCTGTGACTGAGTTGCCTGGTGGGAAGGGACAAAGTCAAAATCACTCTTGGACTGGCTGGGYGGGGGAGAGCCGAACTGGCTACCGCTGCCAAAACCGTCATCTCCGAACCCAGAGCGGGAAATGTTGGCGAAGTCCTCTACGTCGTCGGCGGAGCTGCCTTCCTTGGCATCTTCGAGGTCGGCGAATTCGTCGTCTAGGTCGTCGAAGGCGCCCTTGGAGGAGGCTTGGGAGGTTGCGGGGACAGCGGCAGCGGGGGGTTGAGTGGTAGCGGGGACRGTAACRGTRGTGGTTGAGGTAGGAACGGGAGCAGCGGCGGGAGCGGGAGAACCAGTGCCCCAGATGTCGTCGAGGTTGGCGTTGCTAGTAGCGGCGGCGCTGGTGCTGTTGTTTTCGCTGTTAGACACCTCTAAGGGAGCTGGAGAAGCTGGAGATGAGACAGGGGCAGTGGTGAATGAGGATGTCTCGCTGTATAGCGGATCACATCAGTCTTGCTGTTTGGTTGTACAGAACTGGGGTATACAGGCAAATCAAAACAGAACAAAAAGACACCAACCAAAAGAGCAAAGCGAAAGTATCAAAGCAAAAGAAGCAGTACTGGAGCGTATTTACCTGGCAACTGGCTCAGCAGCCACCGGCGCAACCACTGCTTCGGCTTGACCGGCCTCAGCGCTCACAGGAGGCTTGACCGCAGGGCTAGCAGGCGCGAAATCATCATCAAATCCAAACCCGCCCTTCGCCTCACCCGCCTCGCTCTCCGAATCACTCTCATCATCCCTCTCCAGYTCRGAAATAGGMGGRAACTCCGAGTCAAACTTGGWGAATCCACCAGCCTTTGCAGTCTCAGCAGGAGCAGGCTTAGCATTGGAGTTCTTGAAGCTAGCGAACGCAGACTCGAAGTCCTCCTTGGCTTTAGCATCCGTATTGACAGCGAAAGGATCGGCCTCGGCGGGGGCGGCGGCCGGCTTAGACTGGCTAGTAGTGGATGCGGGCGACATGGGACGGTTGGAAGTAGCAGACTGGCCGGTCTGAACGGGCTCGATGGGGAGAGCAGCAGCAGCAGGAGTCTGATCCTGCGATCCATGACGCGAGGGGGCACGAGAACCGCTACCGCTGGGCTCACCGAATGGGGAGAAGGCACCACCAGGAGCAGCAGCGCTCTCAGCAGTGATAGTAGGCTGCCTAGAAATTGTAGGCGAAGTGCTGCCCGGCGTAGCGAACGACCCCGAACCGAAACTACCGGTCGACGTGCCGGTGTTCTGCGCCTTGAACGCCGCAACCTGGGGAACAGGAGAAACAGCAGCAGGAGGTGGCGTCGGGCTCTGGACAGGGGCGTTCAGCGAGGGACCGAACACATCATCGAAAGACTGTCCACTCATCGACCTCGAAGCGAACGCAGCGCTGATGTCAGCACTTCCCGTCCTCCTGAAGAAGGGGTTGTTACCACTTGCAGTGGACAGGGCGGGACTAGTGACCTGCTGCACCGGGCTAGCTTGCCTGGCGAGCTCCGCCTGCCTAGCCAGTTCCTCCTTCTCCTTATTAAGGCCCTCAACTTCATTTTGCAGCTTTCCCTTCTCCCCCTCCACGGTGCTCAACTGCTTCTTGTTGATAGCCACCATTCCCTTCTGCTGCCTGGCCTCGCTCTTCAACTTCTCAACCAGCGGCTTCAGCTGAGCGATCTCCCCGTTAACCGTGYGAATCTTCTCCTTCAACGAGGCGTTCTCCTGCTGGTCGGCTTGCAAGCCAGCAACAACAGTGCGGTGTTGGTTCTGCAGTTCGAGATAACTGGCTTCGATCATGGCGAACTCGGTCTGCAGCTTCTTGGTCTCCGCCTTGGCAGTGTTGAGCTGTGTCTCGAGAGCGCGGACGTCCTGGGCTTCCTTTTCGTACAAGGCGCGCAGCTGAGTGAGGCGTTGTTCAAAGTTCTTCTTCTGCTGACTGGCTTGGCTCAAATCGTTCTGGGTGTTAGTTCGCTGGGTCTGGACATCCTGAACCTGCTTGGTAAGCGAGCCGATTTGGTTTGAGAGGTTGGCGAGCTCAGTAGTCTCGTTGGAGAGCTTGTTGTTGACTTCGGGGTCGGCGTCACCCAGCAAATCGTCTTCAACTGTTGGCGGCAGCGGAGAAGCTCTAACACTACCCGCCGGTGCCGAGCTGTTCGAACCACCGGTAACCTGCGTAGTCAAACCGCGACCAAAAGATGACGAAGGAACAAACGGCCTAAAGTTCGAGCCCGTCGCAACGGGGCGGATAGGCGAAGACGGCGCAATGGGACTAGCACTGTTGCCGAACGGATCGACCGATCCACCCGTAGCGATAGGAACCTGCACCGGAGCCGGAGCGGCCGCAGGAGGCTGAGGATCATCCAGACCAAACAAGTCTTCCAAAGCCGAAGGCTTCGGCGCAGGGGGCTGCGGGCGAGGGGGCTGGAAGCCACCAGTAGCAGTCTGAGGGCGACCCTGCGGGGCGCGCATGCTAGGAGGAATCAAGTTAGGAGGCAGAGTAGTAGGTAGAGGAACCTGACCGGGCTTAGTCCTCTGCTCTCTGATCAAGTACATAGCAACGGCGAACTCGTCCCGGGTGAGACGACCAGCCGAGTTGATATCCGCAAGGTCCCAGATCTGAGCAAGCACATCCTCGTTGAGGTTGGACTGACTAAAGAAGAGCACGGCCTCCTCGCCCGTGATGAAGCCCTTCTTCTGCTTATCCAGCTCCTCATACAACAGATCGAACCGCGCCTTGTCTGCCGGGTTAATCAGCCAATCGCCAGTCGGTTGCGCGGGAAGTGGCGGACGTCCCAGCGGGCTGCCAGTTCTCGTCTGCGTAAGTTGCGCAGGGCCGGTAAGGTGTCTAGCAGCGGGCGGAAGGGGCGGAGTAGCGGTCGTCGGGGATCGGCCGGGCGGAGGAATACCGCCAACGGGGGCGCGTCTCGTAGCGGCTTCGTACAGCGCGGCAGGAAGGATGGTGGGCAAACCGCGCAGCGCACCCGTCTTCATCGAGGTAAGCAAGTGCATGGCAATGACGAACTCGGTCAGCACCAGCGCACCACGCTGCTCCGTATCGGCCAGCATCCAAATTCTTCCCAAAATCTCATTAGACAGTCCCGACTTCTCAAAGATCTGCTTCGCCTGCTCGCCGGGGAGCATGTTTCCCTGCAGCGGTTGTCTCTCGAACAGGGCCGAGTACTGGGAGACCTTCTCGGGGGTCAGGGGCGGGATCCGGATGGGGCCGGAACCGGTGGCCTGCGGGGAAACCATAGCAGCAGGCATCGCAGGCGACGGGGCCGGGCCAGGAACGGGGGCGGGGGCGGGAGTCGGGGTGAAGCCGTCAAATCTAGGAATCGGACCCTGCGACAGGGCGAGCTCGGGGGAAGGTTCGCGACCGGCTTGCGCGTGCCCGATAAGCCGCAAGACGACGCCGAAGCCTGCTGGGGTGAGGAAGCCCCTGTTTTCCTTGTCGGCGATTTGCCATATCTGTTTTCGGGGAGAATACGTCAGTTGTCGCACGGCAGGTGTAGCAAGGGGAGACAATGACTGACCTCTCCCAAGACGCGGGAATCCAACTTTGTCCTTTCAAAGAACTTGACAGCCACCTCGCCGGTGATGACTCCAACGGCATCGGTATCGGCGGCGCGGAAGAGCTGGCCGTAGACTCGCTTCTCCTCGGGGGTAAGGTTCAAGTTGGGGACGCCTAGTCGCATTGGAATTAGCTCCTATTCAATACCGGTACATGGGAGACTGAGGAGAGGCTCACCAGCATCGGGATCAGAAGCCATCATGGGCAAGCGGTACCCTCTGCGCAGAGGACTTGTGGGTGGGTGKTTTCGTTTATTATGGTARTARGYGACCTGGTTMCTGKGACCAGCTAYCGTCGGTGRTTATCGTCGTCGGATCGGGTTCGTATTAASCCAATGTCTCTTTTTCAAAGTATCCGTACAGGTGACAAGATGTCGGGTCTCAGGGCGGAGGTGGTTGTTGGTTGTTGGTGGAGATATCGACTGGGAGCGTCGGGATGTTTGGGCGAGCTGAGTTGTTTGGGTTGCCGGGTCGCGGAAAGGGGAATGACGCCCTGGATGATGTCGAACGAAGGGATGTTTCGGATTGGATGACACAAGCACAAGGGCAATCCGTCGAGGTCGGGTACAGTGAAAAGAAAGAAAGAATAGAAGATTAGGTAGGCTGCTACAGATGGCTATGGTGTCTGGGCCAGATTGCTCTCTGCCTCCCGTCTGCCTCTCTGTATGATTGTGATCTGGGAATGGAATGCGATGCAGTGACTTCCACAGCGGGCGCTACAGAGCTTCCATCCGCCAAGATGAAAAGTGGATCTCCTTGAAGCCAATGTGCTCCACCCGCAATGTGCGCTGCTGGGTCTAGCGGCTGTTAGTGCCACAAAGTGCGGAGTCAGTCATCTGGTTGGCCTGCCCTGCACAGCGGCTGCAATGTTCTGTGATGCAGCCGTGCATTTGTGCCCATTTATCCAAATGTTCCATCATGTGTGTTAAGAGGCCATCTCAGCCTTGTGATAAATAGGAAAACCATGAGGTTAAAACTATACCCAGCTCTTTTCTGTTCCCGAGGTCCTCACATTCCCTCACCCTCGCACAGTGTGGCAGTGACCCCCATCTTCATCTCCCATGTTTATCCCAACCTAACCTATTTAAAAATACCACTCACGATGCACAACCACAACAACTACACCAACCCACTTCCACACCACCATCTTCGTTGCGCGTCTGGACGCCACATGGTGGTACGTGCTGTATTGCACGACTCTAACTTGCTGGACTTGACCACCTGAAGCTATTGGAATTGGAAATGGGCGTGATCTGACAAGAGCTTACACGTTTAGACCAGTCACACTCTAAGTCTACCCCTCGCGACACCACTCTCCAAACACATCGTGTACACCAATACTACTTCACTCAATTAAAATCGGCTATCACGTTTCAGTCTAACAAGAAAATAGTTTCAACCTCAAGCCCTCAACTTAAAGCCACATTAAAACTGACATCCGCCATGGAATAATAACCACGAACCCACCATCATCACCATCCCTATAGCAAGACATCTAATGCGCACCCATTCAAACAACTAACAGGAAGCCACAATCAAGGGCTCCGTGGGTATTTGTATATCTCTTCATTCCGAATCCATCAACATCTTCGTACCAACAATCATCGTTTCACAAGCAGCGTATCCCGTACACTGTGTTGCTGTACTTGTACTTGCACTTAGTACTCGGCCTCGACCTCCTCACCCTCCATCGAGTCGGCGGCAACCTCCTCGTAATCGCGCTCAAGGGCAGCAAGATCCTCACGAGCCTCAGAGAACTCGCCTTCCTCCATACCCTCACCAACGTACCAGTGGACGAAGGCACGCTTGGAGTACATGAGATCGAACTTGGACGAGAGAGCGGACCAGGCCTCRGCAATGGCGGTGGTGTTGGAAAGCATGCAGCTRTTGTCACAGTTAGAACTAGTCATCCAAGACATACAGAGACGGAGTAAAACTTACACAGCGCGGTTAACCTTGGCCAGATCGCCGTTGGGGACCTGGTGAGGGGGCTGGTAGCAGATACCAAGCTTGAAACCAGTAGGGCACCAGTCGACGAACTGGATGGTGCGCTTGGTCTTGAGGGTAGCGACGGCAGCGTGGGCGTCGTTGGGGACGACGTCACCGCGGTAGAGCAAGCAGGTGGCCATGTACTTGCCGTGGCGGGGGTCGCACTTGACCATCTGGTTGTTAGGCTCGAAGCAGGACATGGTCATCTCCTGGACGGAGTTGGCCTCGTGGGCAGCCTTGGCAGCCGAGATGACGGGGGCGTAGGCGACGAGAGGGAAGTGGATACGGGGGTAGGGGACCAAGTTGGTCTGGAACTCGTTGAGATCGACGTTGAGGGAGCCGTCGAAGCGGAGCGAGGCGGTGATGGAAGAGACGACTAAGGAAAAAGAGTTAGTCTAGGAAAACCACACACGTCATGGATCCAAATCATGACATACCCTGAGCGATCAGGCGGTTAAGGTTCTCATAGTTGGGGCGCTCGAGGCCGAGGTTGCGGCGGCAGATGTCGTAGATGGCCTCGTTGTCGACCATGAAGGAGCAGTCGGCGTGCTCGAGGGTGGTGTGAGTGGTGAGGATGGAGTTGTAAGGCTCAACCACGGAGGTGGCAGTCTGGGGAGCAGGGTAGACGCAGAACTCGAGCTTGGACTTCTTCCCGTAGTCGACAGAGAGGCGCTCCATGAGGAGAGCACCGAAACCGGAACCGGTACCACCACCGAACGAGTGGAAAACGAGGAAACCCTGGAGACCGCTGCAGTTGTCGGCAACGCGGCGAACCTTGTCGAGGACATGGTCGATAAGCTCCTTGCCGACGGTGTAGTGACCACGGGCATAATTGTTGGAGGCATCCTCCTTGCCGCTGATCAAGTGCTCGGGGTGGAAGAGACCGCGGTAGGCGCCAGTGCGGACCTCGTCGATGACGTTGGGCTCGAGATCGGCGTAGATGGTGCGAGGAACGTATTTCCCGTTGCCTGTGTTTGTATTTGTAAGCTTCTGTTTCGCGCGTTGTGCTAGGCAAGGGCGCTATGTACCGGTCTCGGAGAAGAAAGTGCTGAAGCCGTGGTCGGGGTCAGCGGCCTTGCGCTCCTCGGTGAGGTAACCATCGGGCTGTGGTGTCGTAGGTTAGTATCTTGTACGGATGGCGGGGAGATACACAGTAGGCAAAGCTTACCTGAATGCCGTGCTCAAGGCAGTAAAGCTGATGATAGGGTTAGTCTTCTTTGTCCTGTGTATAAAAAGAGGGCGGTCGGATGTTCCACGGTTCGGTTTTCGGTGCTATCATGGACAGGATGTGTCGCGTGTGGTGGGGGGATGACGGGAGAGGGCGACGATGACCTACCTCCCAGCAGGAGTTGGCGATCTGGCAACCAGCCTGGCCGACTAGATGAGGAAAGCAACGTTAGCATGCTGGGTTTATCTCGGCGATAGATGAGTAGGCGGATAGATGGTGGATGAGGCCGATGATGCGCCAGCTTTGGGTGGGCGACGGGTTCACGCTGGCGGTGAGGCTGCTTTTTCGCCCAACAACGCGCGCCACTATGGAGGCGAACAGGGAAGGGCGGGATAGGTGGGCGAGAAAGCGGTGATTCAGGAGATGGACGATAGGAGCTGTCGACGTACCGTTCAAGCTGATAATTTCACGCATTTTGGATGGTTTGGTGTGTATTAAAGAAGTAGTAGTAGTAGTAGTAGAAAGAAGTGGAAAGCAAAAAAGTTGTCAAGACTCGAAAGACGGCGTCGCGGTGGGTTGTTGGAGAAAGGGCAGCGATGCGGTGGATGGGATGGATGGGATGTGCAAAATTGAGGATTTGGGCGGGCGGCGGATTCGGAAGTGGAAGTGCCTGATGGGCAAAGCACAAGAAAGTGGACGTGCTCGACCTGGCCCGTGGTGGGGAAATTTCGATTGTTGACACCAGCCTGCCCAATGGGGGAAAGCGTCAACGAACGACTCGTGAACTTTTAGCGACAACGACGACCATTCAGTTAGAGAGGGGTCCGTGCACCGTGCCCCCTTTGGCCCCTCGTTGTCCGCCACCAGGGGCATGGGCATCACCACCCGCTGGCAGATGATTACACTACCTGTACTGCCTGGTTGCCGTGGTACCGTCTTGCACTGTTCCGCCTGTTGTTCTTGCCCCTGGACTCCCCCCCTCGGACGGCCGGTCCAGAACTCAACTTCGGATTTGTAAGTTCGAACATCGCCAGCCACCGCGTCAGGGGCACTCGAGGGGCAGCAACATAAGTCCGGGGGTTAAATTGGTTTTTCTTTTCTGGAATCTTGCGGTGGAGAAAGCTACTGCGTCTTGGTGCATCTACCGGGTACCTGGACGACAACATGAAGTGACTTTGACAACGTGGAAAAGGAGATCACGGAAGTGGTATACGCATGCATAACCCATGAGGATTTGCACCGACTATGGAGTAGATCCATGTACGGTATGTATTTTAACCCCTGAAATACTCAACCATCCGCTCGGTAACGAGAGTGGTATCTGGACTGGGTTCTTAAGCATCACTCAACATCAAAACATCCAGCGCATACTTGTAAGGTCTTCCAATTGGCAGCCATTATTGGTGAATTGGTTTCTGTTTGGGTACGGACGAAAGATCGTGAGTGACCCAGTGCCGCAGCATTGGACCTGCAACATGCACGTTCCTGCAGTAGTTGAGTGATCGGGCAGACACCAGTTGTACAAACAGATGAACGTCAACAGAAAAGTCAGATTGGGCTCAGCTGTCTTTGTCTTTTGTCTTTTAGATTTCCTTTCTTCACTTCAGAAACTTTACTGCTTCACTCCTTCTGCCGCCTTGTCCCTCTTTTCACTTTCCTCCTCACCAACCTCTCTTTGACCCATTGCTTAACTCCGACTGACCTGCATTTAAAAAAGACGAAAGCGTCGACTCGCAGCCATGCTCAAATCCTCCGTCTTGCTGGTCACCATCGTCACCAGTTCCATATCCTGCTACTCCCGTTGTCCGGTATCTGGCAGCGGACGACATGCCCCGGCATCTTCGACTCTGCCTGGCCGCGCCATGTGTGCCAGTCGAGTAAGCCTCCTCCTCCCTAGCTGTCTTGAGCTGACTCTCGCAAACTCCATAGCCTGGTGAGATCATGTAAACGTCTTCTTCTGCTGTGCATGGGTCAATGTGGAAGGCCGGCCAGACAACGCTCAAGAGATCACTAGGGCCGGCTGCGGTGCTGGCGGCAGCGGTGGCGGCGGTTGATGCCATGGTGAACGTTCTGGTTCTTGACCTGGACGGTGATGGTGAGGTCGATAGCCTATCGATGTCGTGAGTAAAAGTGACGTTTGAGCAAGACATGACGGGGGATGACTGCCCGTTTCCCATAAACGCTTGTTTTTGCTTGGGGCTTTCGGGATATTCGCCGGGATACGTCTCATTGGGCAGCTCCTCGCTCACCACAACCATGGATGACAATGGAAGTAGACGGTAAGCTTCCGAGCCCGGTACTACCCAGYCATCAGCCGAGTAGTGTACCTTGTCCTCCAGCTTCTGCATATAATGCCAAAGAGAACAAGCCTTTCTGCAGAAACGGTCCAGATGGTCCCTGAAACGAACTCGTTCTGGCTCTGACAACAACGGCCCGACGCAGTCATCCACACTGGCTTTCAGTGTCTCTATCTTAGCCTTGACCTTCTCCTTCCATACGTCCTTATCAATGGAGCCAAGGAGAACAGAGCGCAGATAGGCCTCTTTGGCGGGATCCATGGTCTTGAGCAATTTGCTAAGTTCATCGTTGGCACGGGGATTCTCAAACAGATACGTCGGCTGAAAGACGTGTTCCTTCAATTCAGCATAAAGGACAGCAAGAACAGCGACGCTGCGCATCTGCTTCGCGGCGACAGTGTTGGACAAGGGTAGTGGAATCCGGGCCTGGTGGACGATGTTGTGCTTCTTCAGCTGGTCCCACAATGTAGCGTTGGCTAAGGAAGACTCAGGAAGGTCTGCCCCAAAGAACTTCTTCGCTAGGTCGCAGGCGAGGTCAAAGATCTTGGTGAAGCGGTTGGTTCTGGGTCCCATTGTTATCAGCTTGATGAACAGCAAAAGGGAAAATTGGGGCGACATCTCACATCTCTTCCGCCCGTGTGCGCTTCAACGGCATTGAGAAGTTCTCCAATCTCCTGAGCTCTTGCCTGTAATGATCCAGATCTTGTCTGGTTTTCTCCAGTTCTTGCTCAATGGCTTCCTTGTCTTCGGTCCTTTTGCGTTCTTCCTTGAGATTTTTGGTAAGATCCACGATCTCGAGTTCCGCCCTTCTCAATTCCTCCTCAGTCCTCCTTATGTTTTGGGTCCTCTCTTCTAGCTCATGTGTCTTGGCGGCGATTCTTGAACCAAGGTGGTCGGCCTCCTCCTGAAGAGACTGGACTTGCTCATCTTTCTCTCGCAGCTCTTGGTATGCTTTGTCCAATTTTGCTTTAGTATCGAGAAGGGTTTCGAGGTTCATGTTAGAAGTTGTCGTGAGCTTTTCGATTTTGTCGTGTAGCTCTGCATTTTGGTCGGAGATGCCTTTGAGCTTCTCGTAGGATGTGTGCGTGATGATGTCTTGGAAGAGCTCCGAGACCACCTTTGCATGGTCTATG
The DNA here is from genome assembly GCA_009805435.1 of Neurospora sp. FGSC 26625. Lineage (NCBI taxonomy): Eukaryota > Fungi > Ascomycota > Sordariomycetes > Sordariales > Sordariaceae > Neurospora > Neurospora sp. FGSC 26625. Next base: position 27,331 of record RAOR01000184.1, read on the forward strand.
TGACTTGAAGACATGTTGGACTTGGGCATGTTAGCTCCGGACGCATTGAAACTGGGACGGAAATGGATGAGGGAGCAGGTAGTGATGGACTTATATGGAGTTTTCACTCTCAAGGTTTTCATGACGAAGCCGCGATGGCGATGTTTGCCCGCCTTTGCTTTGTTAATCTCACAAAGCTATTGTGTCTTCCATTCTGAGGCAGGAATCCGTAGCTTTGGCCATTCGGGAGGAGAAAAAGGCGAGGTATTCACCTCAGAAGCGCAAACTGAGGGCCTCACGCATTGATCAGCCACCTGATGCTGCTGACAAGCCCATGATACCGGCTGTAAGAGAGCACCAAACATTGAAATGATCAAGGTATCCCTCATGTCTGATGCCAGGTCCCAGTATCGGCGTTTGACCTGGCCTGGTCCATCCATGTTGAGCGAGTGTTTGGTGCTGCTGTGGAAGCAGTCAGCCGCTGCCGAAGCCCGAATGACGATGTCAGTGGTGACATGATCAACATCAGATTTTCGTTTCGTGGCCAACCACTCCATAATTCTGAGTGTTCGCCTGTTTTCCATGCCTGTTACCAGTGAGGGCACTGCAGGCTTCTCACTGGCCTTATCTCGGCAGTCGAATGGCAGAAACTGATGGTGGGCAGTAAGGAAGGAACCAGCCAGAAAGAGAAGCGAGACTCACGGCCTGCTTCCTCATAAGATTCCACATAGGACGCTCCTTCTCTCATTGCCCAGCTCACTTGAGATTTCGTTGGTTTTCTCCATATCCTCATGAATGCTCTCATGAATGAGGACCGCCAACCACCATCAACTCAGCACCCATTACCCATCACCCATCATCGTCAACTGAACCCCATATTCCCTCCTCATCTCCAAAGACACATGTTGGCTGTTCGATCACATATGCCACCCTCAACAGTATTGGCCTCGAAGTTGCCAATCGCATTGATTCCAACGTCCCCAGAACCAGGCGCATAGATTGCTCCGAGACAAGCCTCCCTTACAGRGACGAGCGCGCCAATTATCAAAGAATGAGACGTGGCCGCTGGGAGTGGCTTGAATCCCAATGCAAGCAATCAATTACCATCCCAAGCCCATGGTGACAGRACATGGGGAAACACAAAGTCGAAGCAGGTGAGATCTGACATGCTTCCGTTTGTGTTTGGGGACACTGCACGATGCCTGAAGGTACGTACCTCTACAGTAGGGCAGTGGAYAGCTGGCCAAGCCCCGATGACAGCTGATCCATGATTGCTTGACGGCCCGCGGCGGGTGTGCTAACGGTTAAAAAGCGGGGAACACCATACCGCTTTAGGTTAGAATTCACGGGGAGATAACTTCTTCGACACGACACAAAGACAAAGATATAACCAGACACTCCCGGTGCCGCGCTGACGGGAATTCTAATATCACAACCCCTTCTCTTATACATATTGTATCATCACATGTATTAAGTCTCCCCCAGGGCGGTTGCATCTCACTTTGTAGACCATGGCCGTTGACGATCCGTGAAACATTTCTCATTATCATTTCCACTTTTGTTTCTGAAAGTTCAAGACGAAGAGGCTGACTTTGTAATGCTTCCAACCTCCACCAATCACGGACAATGAGCTTATTCAAACCGTAATCCAACTACTTCACATCCGCCACGACAATCATCTACGATTTTTCAAGCAACTCGTACTGAAAGCAGCTAGCAATGACAAGCTCAGGGGGTGATATTCACTCCAGAAATGGTGAACATGGCGTATCATCCTTCTCAGCTTCTTCACACCAACGGATAGTTCACATACCGAATATCCTCCCTCATGAGCGAGTGTTTCCCATACAGATTGGCTCCGAGCTGTTTAAGCTATCCGGTGCCTCATTATCTTCCGATGGTGTGTCACTTCATCCCCCTTTCCCATACCCACACACACAACTAACATATCCACAGCCCCCTCCTACTTCTCCCAATACTTCCTCTGCCAACTAAAACGAGCCTCCGACGCCGGCCAAGACCCCTCCACCGCCATCCGCACCCTTTACATCGACCGCGACCCCGTCACCTTCAAAGACATCTCCCTGCACCTTCAGGGCTACCACGTCCGGCCCCGGGACGCCACCCACTTCGTCCGCCTCTTCGCCGATGCCCAGTTCTACTCCCTCCCCAAACTCATTTCCCAGCTCTACGAGGAACCCATCCACATCACCATCGGCTCCACCCCCTTCCAGATCCCGCGGGACATCTTCTCCCTTTCGGGACCCGGGAACACGCCCAACTTCTTTACGCTGGGGTTCGCCATCTTTTTCAGCAATCCCGAGGATTTGTTCCCCGGTTTGGACAGGGAGGGACTGATTCGTCCGCCGTCGATCGTGCCTCCCTCTGTGCCGAACCGCAGTGCCGAGGTCTTTGAGGAACTACTGCATATGTTAAGGGGGTACCCGGTCAGAATAAGGGATGAGACCCATCGCCAGGAGTTGTTACGGGATTGTAGGTATTTCAATTTCAAGAGGCTGGAGCAAACCTTAATTCCGCATGAGAAGGGGTTCAATCAGGCTAGGGGACGGGAGGAGATTGTGCTGAGGTTGAGAGACATCTTGAAGAGCGGGATATCGGTGGTGAACGAGCCGGTGGTGGGTGGTGATCCATTGGCGGGGTGGGTGAATTATGCCAGGCCGTATGTGGATGATAAGGCGATGGAGTTGGTCCTTGAAGTTGGCGACGACGAGGGCACTCGGTTACACTTTGGACCTGGGGGAAAGGAAGTCAGAGCCGAGTTCTTCAGGGATACGAAGACGAGAGTGGCCAAGTTGTTCGAGGTGGTCGCTACCAAGCTCAACTTACCCTCTTCCACGCAGCCGTTGGGGCTATTAATGGCAAAAGGAGGGAGGAGTAGCGAGCCGCCCACGCCAGGACAGCACACTCCCCTCAGCGAAGACCTCGTCCGAGTCATGCTCGACCCCGAAGCAAGCATAACATTAGACGGCCAACCCTGGACGCCAGACGACCCTTCTAATCAAAATACCTACCCACTACCCGCACACGAAGAAACCACAATCAACTCACCGGGCACCACCACCATCCCCGCAGTGCCCTCCGTCCCATCCGTTCCTTCCTCCGCCGGCGGCGGTCCCTTAACAGCAGCCGAATCCCCCCTAGGGATATCCAACCCCTCCACCCCTCAACAACAACACCAACACCAACAAACATCACCCGCCGAGGAAAACCCCCGCAAACGCCGACGCCTCGACTCCAACCCGCCCCCCTTCGGAGTAGCCACCGTTCCAACCTCACCGCTAGGCGGCGAAGGATGGATCGTCAAAACCGGCCAGTGGCGGCTGCGTATACAATCGGTCACGACGAAGAATCCGAATAATCCCAACCCGGCTAAAGCGTCGGTGGAATGTTGCCTGGTGGCTGTTAAGCTTGATGCGCTGAGCAGCGAGAGGAGGAGGAATGAGAGGAGAGGGTTTTTGGGTGGTTAGGAACATGAGGGACGGACCTGACATGGAGATGAGGTCTGAGACTGTTGATGTAGGTAGGGATGCAGACGGGAGGAAGATGCTTGGTGAGATCAGAGAATTGATGCGAAGGAACTTTAGGGGGRGGGGGGGCCTGGGATGGGGTAGAGCGTGATTGGCGAGATGAATGGGACGGGTGGGGGATGATGAAGATGCAGGAGAAGTCAATGGAAGAGAGTTGACTGGATGGGGTTATGTCGACGACATTGGATGGCGGGCTTTAGACGGTCTGTTCTAGGTGTTATGAGCATACCTTATTCTACATCAACACTAGATGGAAAGGGGTCCGCAAAGGAGTCACAATATGTATAGTCAATGCAGCGTTCTCGTAGCAGGTGTTTGAAGCTCATTATTCTTTGGGACTTTTATTGTGGTTTCCTACTTGGTAGTCTAGAGGTTCAAGGAACCAAATCTGCCAACTGTAGCTGATACCCAAACACTTCCAAACCTGCCATACCAAATTAGATCTCCAGTCAACACCAACACCTGTATAATTTATACAAGGTGCCAAAGCGTTGATCAAGTCCTGCTACTTCCATCGCACGTTATCGATCGGATCCTGAAGACACACCCAAAACGCCATCGAAGCCACCCATGCAGATCCAGCCCCTGTCTTTTTGCTTCGCTCAACCATTGTTCCACTCTGACCAGAATCCAAGATCAACCGCTGCAACGCAACAACGCTTGTCCCATTTCCGTGAAGCCCAATCCGGATATCAAACGCCAAAGCACATGGTCGCAGTTGTGTGCTTTGGGCGGCGGGGCCAAGATGTCGACGAATCATTTTGTGTGCTTTCCTCCGCTCGCTAGTCCGACCGTAAATTCTCAGATGTAGGGGCAGCGTTATTCCTTCCATTCTTTTCTCGTCAACAGCCGCAGTCAACGTTTGTTGTTTTGGGGTTTTGTTGAACACCCTGTAGCGTGAAGTGTGTTGTTCGATCTTTGATCCGGACGGCCGGGCGGGCGCTGTTTGCTTTCCTGCCGAGGTCGAGTTGTTCAAAGAATCTAGTCGAGTCGGTTTAGGTGTCATGACGGCCGGATGCGGGTTGTTCGCATGGGCGAGGGGCGGCGGAGGATCAGCGGGCTGATGGGTTGGCTTGGTTGAGTTTGTTCTTGTTCGCTTGGTTGGTTGGCTGGTTCGCCGTACAGCATGACATGATCTTGATGTAGGCAAAGACGACGGGCTGGGCTCGAGAAGACAATCGCCATGTTGTGAACATGGTTGGTTGTGTTGTGGGTTTGGTTGCGAGTTGATGTTGGAATGACCGGTGTTTCCCTAGCCCTCGGCCTCGGTGTTAGACGGACTCATGAATGAACCGTTGCGAACAACTTCTTAAAGTCCGCGCCATTTATTTCCATTTCTCTCTCGACTTCGTAGTCCATCTTTAAGCGGAAACAGCAATGGGCGCAGCGGCATCCGGGGCCTTGGGGAGGTTATCCTATTAACGCATCGGTTAGTCACCGTACTCTAGGACTTGCATTCTCTGCGATTCCGCTCTCGCGAATCCTTTCTTCCCCCAACCATCTTTCCACCCAGTCCCTCACCAAAGGAAAAGGGCAATACTCACAGCCTCAAAAATGACCCTAACCATCAAGCTACAGCTCGGGCAAACCGCAATGTCCTGACCGTCCTGGAGGTCGGCGAGCGCAATCTCGAACTTGTCGCCGCATGGGCAGGGATACGAATACGTCTGCAGAGCCGGGTCGTAGGTCATGTCTTCGATTTCGACTTCGTCGTAGATGGAGTATTCTTCGTCGGACATTTTGCTGGAGTTTTGCGGGGGAGAAAGTTTTGTTCGGTTCGGTTCGGGTTGGTGCAGGGAGGATGTTGACGGGCGCTAGAAAGTCGCGAGGTGGGAGTGATCCTTTGGAGATGATGGGAAGGTTTGAAGTGGGGAAAGTTGAAGGCCGGGGACAAAAAAAGAGTCAGCGCGGCGAGCGGGACAGTCAGTGGAGGGGCAAAATGTCAGTGGGGGTGGGTCGGTGTAATTTACGGTATGGTACTACCGATGCGTGTAAGTCAGGGCTGCGTAACTTTCAACGATTTCGTATTGCTACGTTATTCGTATTTACACAGCTTCCTCAGTAAACCCACGCAGAGCTATGCCGTCAGTCTCCATAGCAAACCCTTCGGAACGTGTAAGGGGGGAAAGGGTTCAAAGGCTTGCCAACGCTCGACACCGTTGCTTCCGTTCATATTGAAGGACTTTGGGAACAAAAGGAAGCTGTCACTGGTTGCACAGCTCTAGACTTGCTATCATAAGGTCTTGTTACAGCTTCTATTTTCAATAAGGCCTCATGGCGCAACGGTAGCGCGTTCGACTCCAGATCGAAAGGTTATCCGTTCAAATCGGGTTGGGGTCATTTACAACATCTTTTTTTGACTTTTCGCGGTTCATGCATCCGCGATCAGCAATCATTTCATTTCATTTTTTTTTCTTCCTTTTTTGCATTTTCGAAGTCGTAATGAATCTCCTGACATCATTCACCCTTTTTTTCGGCAGGTGTCGAAGATTTGGGAACGAGTTGTAACATTTTGGAAGAGATAAATAAGTAGAAAGAAACTCATTATTAACCCTTCGTATATGTACAATACTCCATATTACGCCTTCTCATGCTTCTTCTCCTCCTCCTCTCCATCATCACATACCCTCCACCTCAAGAACTTCATCTTCGCGAAGCTCCAATCCCATCGCCTACTCGCACCGCTGCCCACACTGCCTCTGTGATTGTGGTTGCCGAAACCATCATCACCACCCAAGTCCACTTTCCTGATGCCGTCGTTGATGTTGATGTGCTTTCATACTGCCTCCTATTCCACCTCCACCCTCTCAGGAACTCAATCCCAGACCCCTAACATCTTTCAACCACCTGGTACCATCCTTCCCTGGTGTTATTGCCCAGATTTCAACCTTCTGGCCAACACATCTCCCCTCGTCAAATCCTCTCCTCGATCGGAACTGGATGCCTCACTCTCCATTCTCCAAGAATATCTTCACCCTAACTACCACGAAAACAAGAAAAAGAAAGTCAGCAACAACCACTGCCCCATTTGTGTTCTTCAACAATCAACACTAGCGTACCGTACTCAACATCATGATTTTTGTGTGTATAACCACTACCACCATACCATCTTCTATTCCACCACCTCCCATCACCAGGAAGTAGGCACCACCAACCATTCATACCACGGAACATCACACTCACTCACTTAGTGACTCAAACAACCGAACAACAACACCCACAACCAACAACACCCAAACACGTAATCCAAGACAGACAAGAAAGACACCCCAAAACAGCACAAACAAAGGGAATACTCAAAGGAACCAAGAAAAAAAAAAGGAAAACCTCTCAGTCTCACAACAAAGCCATTCCCACAGCCGCAACAACCCCAAGCCCAACCGCCGGTCCCTGCAGCGGCACCTTTCCAGCCGCGGCGGTAGGCACCCCAGACGTGGTGGACGTGGACGTGGAGGTGGAGGTGGAGGTGGTGGTTGTGGATTTGGAGGAGGGAGAGGAGAAGACGGTGGTGGTTGTGGATTTGGAGGAGGTGGAGGTGGAGGTGGAGGTGGAGGGGGCGACTGTCATGACGGCTTTTGGGTGGATTGTTAGTATGGTGAAAGAGAGAGAGAGAGAGAGAGAGAGAGTGGAGGGATTGAAAGAGCAAGTAAGTGAAGAGAATGCAGATGAGAAAGAAGAAGAAAAAAGAGCGTGAGGGGACGGACGGATGAAGAGAGAGCAGGAAAGAGAGGGAATGGGTAATTTGGTGAGATAGTTAGAATCCCAGAGGGGGAAGTGAGTGAACGGGAGGGTGAGGACCAGGGGGGAGCTCCTCGTGGTTTCGCTTGTACTCATTCTCATGCACAACAAACTCCTCAGGAACAGGAGGAGGAGGCAACGAATGAACAACAGGACGAGGAGGCTGAACAGGAATAGGCGCTCTTGGAGGGGGAAACGGAGGGAAAGTGACCGGAGGAGGGGGATGATGGGGATGATGACAAGGAGCTATGTTATTATCGCGGCGCTCAACCACCACAGCATCCCGTCCCCGTCGATTCAGCCGGTCGATCCGACCCCGACCCCGCTTGGCAGGCGCAGGCGGAATACCACCTGTAACGCGAGGCGGTGACGGGAATTGGAGCATGCAAGAGGCTAAACAAGACTGGAGGGGCTCGTTTGGAGGAGGTGCTGTGACAGAAACGCAAAACAGTTGGGATGTCTGCTGTGATAATAAACGAGAAAAGACCAAAGTGATGATTCGGGGATGTGGATAGGGGGGAAAAGGGGAAAAAGGCAGTGAGAAGGACGACCGTCGAAAAAAAGACTTACTCGAAGAAGTTGAGGTCGGCGTGCTCACAATGATACTGGTAATAGTGGTTTGAGCGGCGGCGAGGCCGGCAGTGCCGAGAACAGCGAGGAGAGTTGAGGAACGCATTTTGCTTGGCTTTAAGACCGGTGGTTGTTTTGGCTTTGGTCTTTTTGTTTGGTAGCGAGTGAGTTGATCCTCTCGGTTGGCTTGTCTTGCTTAGCTTTGAGGAAAACGAGAGCAGGAAGGAGGATAGCGTTGAGGGAAAGGTAAGATGACAGAGAAACGAGGGGAGGATACGGCTACAGTAATAAAGGTTTAGATGAGGGGAGGCTGGAGAGGAGGGGATCAGATACCAAGCCGCGGAAGATGTCTGGATGATGAAAGAGGAGCTGCACTGCCGCGGACGACAACATGAGAGCTGAGTCAAGTTCAAGGAAGGCTCTGTTCTGAGCAAGTCCAACGCCGGATGAACACTTGGCTCACTTCTGGACATGGAGTGAGGTCATGATGGCCAACACTGGAGCTTCGTAGCCCCTTCAGGGAGTCGAGCACAACATAATGCTGACACAACTACGCAATCAACAGGGATGTTCTGTTCCTCCAAGCCAGGGAGATGGTCTCCGATCATGCTCAATAGCGCCGACCTGTTCACGTGCTCTCCGGAGCTGAATACTTTGGATGTCGGAGTTGGAGAAAGGAACAGGCGCGGAGTATTTATCGCATCCTGAGAAGGCGGGCAGCGAGGTCCGACCGCCGGTGCTCGAGCCTCCGGGCCAACTCTCCGGAATCCTAGCAGGCAAGCGGGTTCCAAACCGGTGCAGAACACCAAGTCGAGACGTTGCTTTGAGGCCTCCGAGGATATGCAACCCAGAAGCCACAAACACCTCAACACCATCCCGACCATCGTCATCACACAGCCAAGTGCTTTGTCCTCTGCACATGACAACCTTGATGTACATCCCCAACATCAACAAAGGAAAGAAACGACTAACCAGGCACGACAGACTAAACAACCAGGGAGCAGGACTTTCGCCGCCGAGATGAACACAAATCTATTCATCGCTAAACTTTTACCATCCCTGATATCAAACCCATACAAATGACATTCGAATAAACCATCATCTCCCACCACATAAATTCCCATCCTGCATCACCTCTTTAAACATTGGTAAAGAAAAAGCTGGGCTGACCAGGAAGAGCAGCCTCAGCCATTGGCGCGGTAACCTCGATCTCAGCACCACCATTCGTCAAGTCCTTGCCGGTCTTGCTGCCCTCCTCAACAAGAACAACCTGTACGCTCTCCAAGCCAGCCGTCCTCTTCAGGCCGGGGATCATGGCCAACAACGTCGCCTTCTCATCGAAGGACAGCTTGCGGCTAAGAATCTGCTCAGCGGGCTCGCCATCCTTCAACCTCTTCTTGAGCGCCTGGACGAAGGGCATGGCCTTCTTCATCTCGCCCATCTTGGCGATGCGGCCGTTCAGCTCCTTATCATCGATCTTCTGAGCGCCGGTAGCAGCGTCCCAGACCTCGGAGAGCAAGTCGATGTACTTGGCCTGCCAGGTGGGGAAGTTCTCAGTGGCGAAGATGGTGAGCTTCTTGGGCTTCTTGGGGTCGAAGTCGGACTGGCGGCCCTTGGCCATCTTCTTGAGCTGTGCGGCCTCGGCGGAGTTGATGGCGGAGGAGGTGGTGCGGACGTAGTCGCGAGCGGCGGTGAGGGCGGGGTTGGCGGCGGGTACCTCGGGCCAGAGGGCGAACTGGATGGACTTGGGCTCGCCGAGGCATTCTTGCCAGACGTAGTCGGCCCAGTGAGGGGCGATGGGGGTGATGATGAGGGCCTGCGGAAGTCAGCATGGCGGGATCACTAACAGATAGGGTATGCTAATCGGGACTATTACGCACCTGAAGACGGGTGTACTTGGTGACCAAGTCCTTGTGAAGAGGAATGCCAGCAGCAGCGCAAGCCTCACGGTACATATCACGAGCGTTCAAGAAATCGTAGTGAGCAGCCTTGAGAGCAAGCTTGTACGAGGTCTCCTCGTAGTGCTTGCGGGCCTCGTTGACAAGGGCGTTCATCTCGTTGTCAAACAGGGCATCCTGGAAGCTGTTAAGCTCGCCAGTGCGGAGAGACTCGTCCTTGAGAGTCTCCTCGATCCACTCCTTGTTGGTGTAGAACCTGAGAATGGTGTTGTCGGCGACATCCTCGACAAAGTTGGAGTCGGAGATACCATCACCGGCATCGGCAAGGGCAACACGGGCGGCGTCGGCACCGTACTTCTTGACGACGTCGTCGAGGGTCATGAAGTTGCCAGTAGACTTGGACATCTTCTCGCCGTTGAGCTGCAAGTGGCCGTTGGCACGGACGGACTTGGGCCAGTACTCACGGGGGAAGAGGGCGATGTGGTTGTACAGCCAGAAGGTCAAGTGGTTGGGGATGAGATCCTTGCCGGAGACACGGATGTCGAGGGGATAGAAGTACTGGAACTCGCGGCGCATGGAGTCGAGGGTTTGCTTGGAGATGCCGGACTTGGTGACCAAGTGGTCGGATAGCTCGGTGCGGCAGAAGATGTAATCCCAGACCTCGTCGATCATCTGGTCAGCGCCAATGTTACCCTTGCCCTTCTCACGACCAAAGAGGTCCCTGTGCAGCCAGTGGGCGACAGTGTAGTAGGCCATGTAGACAGTAGAGTCGGAAAGAGACTCGACAAGGAAGTTGGGGTCCCAAGGAAGCTTGGAGCCGAGACCGTAGGTACGGGCGCAAGCCCACTGCTTGAGCCAGCCGATGACGCCCTTGAAGGCATGCTGGGTGTCGGCGTAGTAGGTGTTGATGCCCTTGCCGTCCTTGTTCTCGACATAGTCGTAGAGGACGGTGCGCCACGAGTCCTCACCGTAGTCGATGTACCACTGGTCCATGAGGGCGACGGAGCACTCGTCACCGGAGCGGGAGACGACCTTGTTCTCGGGCTCGGAGTAGGCGAAGGCGTCACCGGCGTCGATGAGCTGCTGGCGCACCTTGGGCTTGGCGGTCTCGACCTTCTCGCCCTTGAAGTCACCGTAGTTCATGATACCCTGGTAGAAACCCTCCTTGTAGGCGAGCTCCTTGGCCTCGAGGAGCTGCTTGGCATCCTTGGGGGAGTTGATCTTGAGCTTCTTGACGAGGTAAGGGGCAAGGAGGTCCGAGGTAGGGGTCTTGATGACCGAGACGATCTCCTTCTCGGCCCACTCCTTCTGGATGCCGTAGAACTCGGGCTTCTTGGCGAGATCGGTCATCATGATGCAGTCGTCGGGAGAGTCAGAGGGAACGGAGGTGACGACACCGGTACCCTTGGTGGCAAGGACGGTGTCCATGGGGAGGACGTAGACCTCCTTGTGGACGGAGAGGGGAGCGTTGACGCGGGTACCGATGAGGTCGGAACCGACGATATCAGCAGCCTTCTCAATGACGCCCTCCTGCTCGAAGATGCCCTGGTAGGCCATGTTCTTGGCGGCGCGCTCGGTGATGACAAAGTACTCGTTCTCCGAGGCCTTGAAGACACCATACTTGAGGGCAGGGCCGACGAAGCAGCAGACCTGGCCGTACATGGTCTCGGGACGGAGGGTGGCAGGGCAGAGGTAGACGTTGGCGCCCTCGGGGAGCTTGCCCTTGAGAGCCTCAGCAGCCTTGGGAGCCCACTCGGTGACCTTGAGCTTGAGAGCAGTGTACTCCTGGGGCAGGACACCCTCACCCTCGCTACGGTCGTGGTCCATGCAGGGCTGGCCGTCCTTGATGGAGTAGATGGTGTAGCGCTTGCCGAACTTGATCTTGTTGAGCTCCAAGAGGCGGTTCATCTGCCAGCGGACGAAGGCATCGTAGTAGGGGTTGGCGTCGGTGGTGACGAACTGACGGCGCCAGTCGATACGGGCACCAAAGTTGGTGAGATCCTTCTTGCACTCGGGAGGGAAGAAGTGGAGCCAGTACTGGGGGTCGGCGAACTTGTGAATCTCGGAGACGGGAATACCGAGAGACTTGAGAATCTGGAACTGGTACTTGGCGCCACCGGTCTTTGCGACAGTCTTGCCCTTCTTGGCGTTGAACTTGGTGAGGTCCTCCTTGGACTTGGGCGCAGCGGCAGGGGTAGGGGCAGCACCCTCGACAACCTCCTCCTCCTTGTAGCGCTCAAACTCCTGGCCGAACATCTCAATCTCCTTGACCAGCTTGTCGGCCGAGGCCTTGATGGGCAGACCGGTGCAGTGGTAGCCCTGGGGGAAGAGGGCGCGCTTGCCCTGCATGCGGGCGAAGCCAGTGTGGTACTCGATCTTGGAGAAGCTGAAGGCGTGGCCGGCGTGGAGGCGGCCGTTCATGTAGGGGTAGGCGATGGTGCCGAAGAACTTGGGGTGCTTTTCGCGCAGCTCATCAGGGGTGATGGCGTCGAGAGGGAACTCGGCAGTAGAGGGGGCATCGACCTCGAAGACGCCCTCCTGCTCCCATTTTTGCTGGTACTTCTTCTCGATCTCGACGAGGGTGTCTCTCTTTTCGGTGCCCTTGAGCTCCTTGGTCTTGGAGGCGGAGACAGAGAGGTTCGCGACGCCCTTGGCGACGGCTGCTGTTGTGTCGGCCATGTTTGTTTTTGTTTATGTGGTGATGTCTGGCCGTGGTGGTGAAGACGGAGAGAGAGGAAGAAAAGACCGAAATCGGCAACCCGGACTGCGAATTCTCTGTCCTCAAAGTGTTAGAAACTAGGCATTGACTCGTACAAGCACACGCGACAAGCCAGAGCTAGAGGGGGAGTGTTGCTTTGACGGAATGACTGACCTGTGGAATTGAGTCAGATTCCGAAATTTTGGGACGATAACGGCAACTCTTCAGTCGCCTCTTACAATGAATTCTTTGGAGGGGCACTGCAACCACTGCACTGTCATTTCGCGGGGTCAGTGCAGTCAGGCACGGCAGAACGGCGGCAGGCCTAGCCAGCTGGCTCCACTCCGCCCTTGCCGCGACATCGCTTGGTGGGGCGTCTTAACGTTTTAGTGTGTGGCTTAGTCACATTGTCCCGTCAACACGCACCAGCCACAAACAAAGATCCATCAACTCCATCATGAGCTCCATCCCGCCATCTCACTCCACGCGGGATGACCAGTCTCCCCTGTCACTGAATCCCCTCTCAACTCCATTGTTGCGACTCGCGTATACGTATCGTCATCATCGCCACTTACAACGACGACAATGTTCCGAACACTAGCCCGCCAGGCCGCCCAAAAGGCATCAACAACAGCCTCAAAGTCCAGCGAGTTGCCACAAGCCTTTGTCAAACTCCCCCATATCAGTCCCGCCCTCCTCACACAGTACCCAGCCAAGAAATCATGGCCCCCAGATTTCAAGACCATGTCGCCACAGGAGCAGCTGAAGTACGAGAAGCGGTATAAGAGGAAGCTGCATCATATTGCACAGAGGCCGAGGTGGAACAAGATTGTGCAGTTGGCGCAGTTGGGGACTATTAGCTGTATGTGTTCTTTAATGATGGAAGCTTGAGGGTTGGTTGCTTATTATTGGTCTAGTTGTCCTCATCTACTGTCTCCTGTTTGCGGATTGGAAGGATGAAAGGCAACCTTTCTATGAGGTATGTTTGCCCTATTTACTCAAGAGGACCTATATCCCTAACTTTTATTCTCAGTTCCGAGAGTGGTTCTGGAACTCCCTTGGGTTCGAATATGAAGCTCCTAAGCCCGTTCCGAGGATCCAGTCCCAGGAGTCGCAGGCCAGCGTCCAAGGCGGGTCCCGTCCTCGACAGATGTAATGTTGGAGAAGTCTGAGGCTTGGGATTGACTGGACCAAGCAAATTGTATCATGCTTTGTATAATATCCTTGTGTGGGTGTTGGGCGTTGAAATACCTTGGGGAGGTGTGGGTATATATGGTTTCTCCTCCTTGCCAGTGTCATGCTCATTTGGCATCATATCGCCTTGCTTGCGTGCCGGTTGCTCTCGAGCTGTATGAGCTCCAATCCTGTGTAACAGCTTCCCGCCTGTTCGTAACCTCCTCCTAGAGACCCCGGAGTGCATCAATGTACGCGCATTGCTACCTTCTAGGACCTCATCGTCCACTCCAAACAAAGTTTCCGCCCATGCCCAACCCAGCCCCCAGTCCACTCCCCAGCCCCATGCCGCCTCCCCTACTCTCGTTAACCGGCCTCTTCGCCACCGTCCCCTGCGCCCTCACGCCCTGCACAATCTTCTCCATATYCGTCTCAATCACCACTCCTCCCACGATCATCTCGCCCAGCGTCGCATGCAGCGTCTCAAAGTTGAAAATCAGATCCAGCTCGCAGACATTCTCAAACAACCTGTCCAGCGATTCGACGTATACTTGAATCAAATCGATAAGGGCGAGCGGGGACTCGGTGGATGTCGAAATGATGATAAAATAGAGGGTGGCGTAGTTGCGATACGTGACGAGGGAGGGGACGTCATTGTGTGGTTCCGACGAGGAGGTGGAGGTGCTGGAGGCGGCGAGGAGGGGCGGGAGGGGAAGGAAGTTGCAGGAGCCTTTTGGACGGTTGGCGACGAGGGTGAAGATTTCGGAGATGAGTCGTTGTTGGATTGATGTGTCCTGTGAATGGGGAGGGGGGTGTTAGTGGTCGCGACGATGGGGAAGGGTAACCGATGGGAAGACGGGTAGGGGAAGGGAGGGACGTACAAGCTGGGTGTAGAATTTGGTGAGGCGTGGTTGGCCTTGGCCGTTGAAGACGAGAAATGCGTTGATCATGGTGGGCGCGGTGACAGTTTGCGACTGCGACGGTGTTGGAGGACGGCGACGCGCTTCAAAGACAGACGGTGACTTTAGTTGAAAGAGGAAATATTGAGAACCTCGTTGGACACTTGCCACTTGGCGGCAAGTCGCAGTGAGTGGCTCTTTGGCTGCAGTGCGGGAGGGAAAGTGGATGTCAATCTGGACTCCCGTCGGTCGATCAAGTGTGTGGTGGGGTGCAATGACGTGCGGCTGTACCCGCCCAATCCGCACAGGCACGCGCCTAGCAGACGGCAGCAAATGCCAGGGAACAAGCGTTAAGAGTGTACCTGCATCAACGCGTGAGTCTGCCATGGATCGTATGTCCCTCTGTATCGCTGCRCTAACTCATGCTGGCTAGAGCTTCCTGCTGCTGCTAAGGCGTGACTGCGTGCCTGCCGGCGCGTCCCTTTGAAAGCTGGGGAAGCTCTACAAGTGGGGCATGAATGGCACGATAGCGTCGAGCTCGGGACGATAAGGGACTTTAATGGTTCGATTAGAATTCATTCATCCGAGGAAGTTGCAAACTGAAAGTGAAACTCTAGTTGTATCTTTCCTTTACGGTTCTCATCTCGTCATTCCTGATCTTCCGTCGTAATCTTGTGTTCTGTCCCGTGACTCACTCGTTCATCTCAACCACCACGGGACACACCGTTGAGCTTTTTTCAGCTTCAACTCTCTCTCTGTCTCTCTCAACACTCAACTGCGCCAGTCGCAAATCTTCCAGCTTGAACTCTCCCAACAACATCAATACCACAAACAGTCACCATGCCGCGTACCATTGTCACCAAGGTTGCACGCGCAACTTTGCGCTCTCTCCAAATCTCCCGCAACACCCGCATCACTTCCACCCCATTCGCCGCGGCTTCACTACTCCCAAGAGCGACAGTCCCTCGTTTCTTCTCAACCGCCGGCCCCAATGGCAACATTATCACTCCCGACAAACAGCCCGTCCAGCCCAAGGAAGATGCCGCTTCCACTGTTGTCCGCGTCGCCACCGAGTTGACCGATGACGAGTACCACAAGCTCGCCGATCAGTACATGGACAGACTAGTCACCCACCTCGAAGAACTTCAGGACGAGAGGGAAGACATTGACGTTGAGTACTCGGTATGTCATTCTATCGTTCGTATAGCTGTCAGAGATTCTGACGCTCTGCAGGCTGGCGTCCTCACAGTCTCGTTCGACGCTGGCATCGGCACCTACGTCATCAACAAGCAACCGCCCAACAAGCAGATCTGGCTGTCTTCGCCCAAATCCGGTCCCAAGCGCTACGACTATGTGGCGTTAGGTGACGGCCAGAACGAAAAGGAGGGCACGGCCAAGGGCGAGTGGGTGTATCTGCGAGACAACTCGACCATCAACCAACTCTTCCGTGATGAGCTACAGATCGATCTTAGCATGCCGGTCGGCCATTACGGCGAGGAGGAGGCTTAGTGAGGTCATGGTGGGCTTGTTATGTTGTCTTTGCGGAACACAGGTACATGAGATTAGTATGAGAGAGCGACAGCGAGCGCGTTGGGGCGGGAAAAGAACTTAGGGTCATGGAGGATGCACTGCAGCCTTTTGATGTTATTGGGGTTGTATGTACGATTTGGGGGTGTATAGTATTATTAGCATTGTGTTCATGGCAAGGAGCTGAGGGACTGCATTTCTGGGCGGATAAAAGCTCGATGATCAGCGCATTGAGTTAACAATCGTCAATATTCTTTTCGATTTCTGCACATTTGCTTCATTGGCATCAAGCAAACAGCCAGTGAGGGGTCCTGGTATAGGCCTCGTGCATGGCCCCCTGCGACAGCCCGCGCGTAGACGTCACACAAATGGACGTACTCGTACATATAAAACGGCGCGCTGGGCCATGCTTAAACACCACATTGCATCTGTCACTCTCCTCTTTCAACTTCACCTCATCGATCAGCACATTTCAAGCACATCTAGCATCGCTGCAACATCAACTTGGACCAACATAATCGTGCTTTGGGGCACATAACCGCAACCATGATTACCCTAGGCTTGATCTACACCCTGGTATGCCATCAGGCTCCGACTTCCTGCCATTTACATTGTTGCCAAGTAGGCTAACTAACACCCCTCGCAGATCATCCTCATCCTCATCGCCTTCGCCATATACGAACACATCCACGCCCAATCCCTCTCCCTCCCCATTTCCCCCGGTTTAACCCTCCTGACCATTCTCCTCCCCCTCCTCTCCGCTTTCAACACCGCCTACCTCTACCGCGTCTCAACCACCAGTCCCAACCAACAAAACCGGCCAAAGCTAATAACCGCCCACTCCTCCTCAACCATAACCCCCAACCCCTCCAACCCGCACCAACAACTCCAAGTAACTCCTCACCTCCGCCCTCACGCCCGTCGCCCCCAGCCTGCTGGCCAAAAACCAAGCCTCAGATCCCTCCTCCCAAGCTTATCCCAAACCCTCCAAACAACCCAACTAACCCTCTCCCTCATCCTCCTCACCCTCGCCACTTCGTCTTTAACCTCCTCCCCCTTCTCCTCCTTTCCCAGTTCCGGTCCCGGGAGCATAGAACAATGCGCCCTCGAACAAACCTGGTCGCACTTCTTCCGGACCCACGACGCCGATTCCATCCGCAAGATCCAAGACGCGTTGCAGTGTTGCGGGTTCAGGAGTCCGAAGCATATGAGTTGGCCGTTTCCTAGTGGGAGGAATGGACAACCCGGTGCCCCAGGGAAGGGGACAGAGCAATGTGGGAGCATGTGGCCTGACCGGAAGGAGGGGTGTGCGAAGGGGGTAGGAGGGCTGGGGGAAGGGGGAGTGAGATGGTTAATGGTGAGGGAAGTACTGCAGGCAACGGAAACAACAACGGCTGGTGGAATAAACTCCTCCAGAGCTTTGGGGTGCCACATGGGGATGAGAATRCTTATCGTGGATTAGAAGACGGAGGAGCGCAGAGACGGCCGTTGCTTGGTGTGGGACATGAAGAGGGTCATGTTGGTATTGAGGAGGTTGATGATGATGATGAAGATGAAGATGGAGATGGAGAGGAARGGGATGTAGAGAGGGGAGGGAGTGAYGAGGAGAGCAGGCCRGATGGYGTGAGAAGGGGAGGGAGCGGGTATGGAAGTGCTGATTCTAGGGTTCAGCCGAGTGGGATTCACGTTGCTGATCCGTGGGCTGATGGGAACTGAGGACCTGGTTGTGGGAAAATAGGGTTCGAGGAGGTGAGGCTACTAGTCTGGAATCTGATAATGTGGTCGATGAGGTAGTAGCTCGGGTTATCGAAAAAATCGGCATCTAGTAGCACTGAGATGGTATTAAAAGCTTTGCGTTTCATTTCTTTACACATGTTAGTAGTACCAGCTTTGAGCGGACGACGACCACAAGAGATTTTCGCCATGTACATTATTGCACAGTTCCTCCTTATAACAAACACCTCGAATAAATCTCCAGGATATCAAACAATACAACACAACACCTCTCTCTACCACTCCAAAACCCCCTCCTCAACCTAACCACCCCCTCACCCCCTCTTCGTCGCCTCAACCCTCAACATGTCCAACGCCTTCTCCAACTCCTTCACCCTCTCCTCACCAAACCCACCATTCTTCTTCTTCTCCCCCTCTTCCATCCCCTCAGTAACCCTCACCCTCTCCACCGTCCTTCCCTCCGCCCTCTTCACATTACAAACCGCCCCTTGCCCCTCACCCACAAACTCCCTCCAGAACCTTCTCGCCTCCGCCCACTCCACCAGCGTCCACGCTTTTCCTTCCCTGCCTGCTCTGGCTGTGCGKCCTACCCTGTGCACGTACGACGTCTCGGAAAGGGGGAGGTCGTAGTTGATTACGTGGTCGAGATTGGAAAGATCGATACCGCGGGATACCAAGTCGGAGGCGACGAGGATGCGAAGTTTGCCGGAGGTGAAGGCGCGTAGTGTGCGCAGGCGGACGGAGGTCTTGGTGGAGGAGGTTAGGGTGCCGATTAGAGGGGCGAGGGAGGGAAGGAGGAGGGAGAGCAGGCGCGAGAGGCGGAGGGCGGATTGGTTGGAGGCGGTGAAGATGAGGGCGGTGGTGGGGAAGGCTGTCTTTGATGTGGTGGGCTTGGACATAGACTTGGCCTTTCTTGTTGTGGGCTCGGCGTCGGAGTCGGAGTCGGAGGAACTGGAGTCGGAATCGGACGAGTCGGAGCTGGATGATTCTGACCCAGCAGCAACGTCCTCGCCGTTGACAGGAACCAGGTACTTGCTCTGTAATAGGTCCACCAGATATAACGGCTTAAGACTTGGCTCGGCAATCTTGATCGCGTATTCCTTAAGCGTGGCAGGGATCGCCAGATCACCAGCCTTTGCACCCTCCAACACCACCAACTTTGGCCTCGAGAGCTTCAGCCCGTTCAAAAGCGTGATGTCCCTTGTCATTGTCGCTGACAAAATCACCTTCCTCGGTCCCGTCTTGTTGTTCGCCGCAAAGTCCCTCGCACCCGGCTTGCTGACAGCCAACTTCTCGTTCACCACATCCAACCACTGCTGGAAATCTTGTGCGAGGAGCTTGTCAGCTTCGTCGACTACCAACCACCGAATATAATCGAGCGTGAATCCCTTGGTCTTGGTGATGTGCTCCACCAGACGACCCGGCGTGCAGATGAGGATATCGACCTTGGGCACATGCTGAATGACATGATACGGCAATGGCCGCTTCAGCTCCAGCTCGAGATCCTCCTCCTCCTCCTCGCTATCCCCGTCCAGATCCACCAACTGCTTCTGCCTCTCCAACCACCTCTGGTAACCCTTGGGATCGTACTTTTGCTCCGTCCCCATGATAACCCCCTGCTCCTCCTTAAACGGCCGATTTCCCATCGCCGTTCCAACCTTCACCCTCTTCCCGTCATTACTCCCCGCAAAAGCCGCGGCACACGCCTCACACGCCGCCTGGACTTGCTGCACCAAATCTCTCGTCGGCAAAACAATTACTCCCCTGAGCTTGGTCGTCTGGCTCAGCGCAATATCCTGCACCATCGGCAACACATACGCCAGCGTCTTTCCCGAACCAGTAGGCGCAGCCACCACCACRTCGCCTTGGAGGTCAGGRTTAGGCAACAGCAAAGGAAGRGCAGCYGTCTGCACGGCAAAGGCGTCTTTGAATCCCTTSGTAGCCAAGATCTTSGCTGCCTCGGTGGAGATGCCCAGGTCTGTAAAAGGTTTCCTGGTGTCGGTGGTGACGCGGATGGGGTTGGCGAGCCAGGGGGGCAGCGTTTCATAGGTGAGTTTGGAGGAGTCGACGACGACGGGGGCGGGCTGGGGGAGGGGACCGAGGTCGTAAACGGGCTCTTCTGGTTCTGGCGTGTCTTCCTTTTCGTCGCCCTGCAGTTCCTTCAACTTAAGAGCCTTTTCGACTTTTTCGAAGACGGAGCGATGGCGCTGGCGGATGTGGTCATCTTCGAGCTCGGCGGGCTTTTCGAGCACGCTTTCCTTCTTTTTCTTTTCCCTCTTTGGCTTCTTGGGCTCTTTCCTTATGGATGTATCTGGCTGCGCTTCGGTCTCGTCTTTCTGTTCGGCTTGTTGCTCGTCGTCGTCGTCGCCGTCGTCGGTCTTGGTCTTCTTTCGTGGGGGCTCTTCAGCATCGTCGGTGTCGCGTTGCTTCTTGGACTTTTGCGACTTTGACTTGGGTTTGTCTACTTGTTGTACAGGTTCCTCGACGGCGGCCTTTTGTTGGTTGTTCGCGACAAAGTCATCGTCGCCAAAGACAATTCGTGCTGGTTGCGCCGGTGCTTGCGACACTAGTTGCGACACGGGGGCCGCGCCGCCCGCTGGCTTGGGTGGGGGGATGTATCTGTTGTACATTGTGACTGTGACTGTCAGTTATCGTCGGCGATCAATTGACTTGGTGGGCAAGATTTCCACGTACCTTTTGTTCCTAAACAACCGAATTGGTGAGGAAAGAAGATGGAAAGCTCGAAACAAAACAACGAATGACGGAGCTCCATCACAAAAGTGGGTCCCAACTTTTTTCTGGGGATCTCCAATTGCCAAGTCTTACCGCCCGTCTAGGCCCCTGCTTATCGTTATCAGTGGATCCTCCAACATCACTTACCCCTGGAATGCGCACCTTGGCGGTCCAGGGSTGCCAAGACATGGGACGTCTCGTCGTCTGTTTACACACTCCTCTCATTGCAGGGGCAACTAACTCACTTCACTCACTATCACCACTACAACTCACTCATTTCAACATGAACCATATACCACCACCACTAAGTCACATATAATCACCAGACACAATACACCCGACTACGAAGGGCACCAATGTGACCCATACAACACCCATCATGGCGCCCACCTACCGCATCGCCATGGTCTGCGACTTCTTCTTCCCCCAACCCGGCGGCATCGAATCGCACATCTACCAACTCTCCACCAAGCTGATCGACCGCGGTCACAAAGTAATCATTATCACGCACGCCTACGAAGGGCGGACGGGCGTTCGCTATTTAACCAACGGCTTGAAAGTTTATCATGTACCGTTTCTCGTCATCTACCGTAGCGCCACCTTCCCGACTGTCTTCTCATTCTTCCCCGTTTTCCGGAATATYGTGCTGAGGGAGCGGATCGATATCGTTCATGGACATGCTTCTTTGTCAAGTCTGTGCCATGAAGCGATTTTGCATGCTAGGACGATGGGACTGAGGACCGTGTTTACGGATCATAGTCTGTTTGGGTTTGCGGATGCGGCGAGTATCCTTACCAACAAGCTGCTCAAGTTTGCCTTGAGTGACGTGGATCATGTTATCTGTGTTTCTCATACTTGGTATGTCCCTCTCAACCCCCCCCCCCCCTCCCCCCTTTTCTCCTCATTCTTATCCAAATACTAACACCCCGCCCAGCAAAGAAAACACCGTCCTCCGCGCCTCCCTCGACCCCCTMATGGTCTCGGTAATCCCCAACGCCGTCGTCGCCGAGAACTTTCGACCTCTAGGCTATCCCTCCTCCACTCCCCCCTCATCCATCTCCATTCCCACCCCCATGGGCCTCCCCCCACCCCATCCCTCTTCCTCCTCCTTAACCCCCCCGCGCCGCATCCTGGGCCCGCACGATCCCATAACAATAGTAGTCATCTCGCGCCTCTTCTACAACAAAGGCACCGACCTGCTCACCGCCGCCATCCCCCGCATTTTGGCCGCGCACCCCAACACGCGCTTCATCATCGCCGGCTCCGGCCCCAAATCGATCGACCTCGAGCAAATGATTGAGCAAAACGTGCTGCAAGACCGGGTAGAAATGCTCGGTCCGGTCAGGCACTCCGAGGTGCGCGACGTCATGGTTCGGGGCCACATCTACCTGCACCCCTCTTTGACGGAAGCCTTTGGCACCGTCATCGTCGAGGCTGCGAGCTGCGGGTTATATGTCGTCTGCACGCAAGTGGGCGGCATCCCCGAGGTACTGCCGGGGCACATGACGGTGTTTGCCAAACCGGAAGAAGACGATTTAGTCGCCGCCACGGGGAAGGCCATAGCTGCATTGCGGCGCAACGAGGTGCGAACAGAATTATTCCACGAACAAGTAAAAAACATGTACTCCTGGACCAACGTCGCGGAACGCACCGAGCGGGTATACAACGGCATCAGCGGAGCCATTTCCGAAGCGGAATTCTACGGGTACGACCACCTGAAAGACCGAAACGGGAGTAACGGGTGGACGGCGGTGACGGCCACGCGGGGGATGAGGTCAGGGGTGCAGAGTTTTGCGCTGATTGATAGACTCAAGAGGTACTATGGGTGTGGAGTGTGGGCGGGCAAACTTTTCTGTGTGTGTGTGATTATCGATTATTTGATTTTCTTGTTTTTGGAGCTGGTATTCCCTAGGGAAAGGATCGATATCTGTCCGGACTGGCCGAGGAAGAAGAAGGTGGTTGATACGAGGGGGGAGGGAGGCGGGTTGGAGTGGGGGGATGTGGAGGATTATCGAAGGCGGTCGAGGCCGAGTCGGTTGAGGTGAGGTCATGTAATCATGTTATTAGCGATGCCTGTTTTGCAAATACTAATTAGACATCTTGATCGTTCGACATTCTTGATGGGTTGATGTTAGTCCCGAGGTTCAACCTCCATGTCAGCCTTGCGATATGGTCAACTTGACACATCCATCGTCACTTCAAATCACCCTTGGCCCATTTACCTACCAGGCTCAGTTTACTCAATCAAGACACACAAATCGCCACGATCAGACACTGATGACACAAACAGGTACGTGGTAATGGTATCTTTACTTGCTCTGCTGCACGCTCGCCGGTCTCACAGGCTGCTGGCACTACTGGACTTGTTTATACTCCTCAACAGGGGCATCATCTCTCTCCATTTCTTCGCCCAAAGGGCTGCATCTCATAACATCATGACTTCTCTCTCATCGACTCCTGATGCATCCCGGCTARCTGCTTGCACTGAGCAAAGCTGTTTCCCCCAGCAAACAAATAAGATATAGCCATCCGACAACCCGCGAAGGGGGTGTTTGTTCATCAATCGCGATATAATGAATATGAAAACCGCCCAAACTCCCTTTTGTCCTGTTGACCCGTAATGCCTTGACACTTTTCCCACTTCACACCAAAAAAATCAGCAAAGAGACCCATCCAATCCGACCCAGTAAGGCGCCAATGATCCTGAAAGCAACAAAAAAAAAAAAAAAAAAAAAAAAAAGAAGAACAAAGAAAAAAACAACGAGTTATGATTATGTGAGCCATGGTGAGCTCGTGCTGATGTGTAGTTGTGCTCCCCAACCTCGATAAGGACAGGATGGTACACCTCGCGTAGGTAGTACACTCATATGCCATAACGCCATAAACAAACAAAACAAACAGATGGGTATCAAGAGAAAAGATAACAGAAAATGTGGGTGGTCGGCCAAGATAATGACACCACCTCACGGAACCGGTATACAGCACGGGTGTGGCTGTGCATCGCTGGCGTCCGACGCCGATGATGAACATTGTTCATATAAAGTGCACTAGACTTGAGCAGAGGTAGGCAAGCCATGAGTAGAATGGTTATTCCTGATCCACGAGAACATGTTGGAACCCGAGGATGCGACCTCCATCTGAGTCCGCAAGTGCTGCTGAACCTCCTTCGGTTCCAGCAGCAGACTCTGACGGTAGTGCAACACCTGAGCAGGCGTCTTATCCGTCTTTTCAATCTCTCGCGCCCTCTCAATCTGCGAGAGGAGCCATTCCTGGAAGTCCGGAACTTCGGTGAGGCGGTAGGGGATCTGGAACCGCTGCAGCTCGCCGATGCACTTGGCCGTCTTCATGTGCTTGTCGAAGTTGATAACCGTCAGGCCGGTGTCAGTCGTCTTCTTGGCGGGGTTGCCCGCATCAACAAAGGTGAGATCGGTCAGGAACATGCCGACGTATGGAAGGCAGGGAGGGACCTGGTCGGCAAGCCGAGCGCGGAGGGCCTTGTGGTTTTGGCTGATCTCGACGATGGCCTGCAGAGACTTGAGCGTCTCCTTGCGCCTGGAGCTGATGGAGTCCCACGTCATCCGCAGGCGCTTGATGCTGGAGTCGTTCAAAGCGCAGGTGACGGCCATCAGACCGTCGTAGTTGTTCAGGGCAAGAAACTGGCTGCCGATCTTGATCCAGTGCTTGATGGCGGTGGCTCGCTTCTTAATCTCATCGAATTGGAGGATAGTGTCCACCACGAGGTTGGACAGTCCAGTGGTGAAAGCAGACATGGCCTTGACATTGGGTGCGCCAACACCCTTGTTCTTGGTCCACTTGGAGCCGAGAAGCTCAGTGGGAGTGATGGAACAGAAGAGGCCAATCTGCTTGATGGTAATTTGGCGAGCAATCTCAAGTGCATCAAAATCCATGATGGAAGGAGAGACGCCACCAGCCTTCCAGTTGGCGAGTGCCTGCACTTGACCCCTCGAGAGATTGGGCGAAGGGAGAGGAGTCTCGGCAGGAATAAACTGAGAGCCAGAAGTGTTGGTCTTGGAGATGGAGGAGACCAGACGGGGCACAAGAGTGCCGTCGCTGTTAGCCACCTTCTCAGCGAGGTCAAGCAGTCGCTTTCCAGCAGAAGGCAAAACCTCTTTGAGTCTGGACTCGGCAAAGTTCTTAATCACAGGCAGTGCTTCCGTGTCAGTTTCTTCCTGCCAATGCGACTCCATCCAGTTCTTGAAAACATTGTACGTCCTAAGCCTAACAGGGGCAGCGACATGAGGAGCCTCCCCGACGTAGTTGAAGCGGTCAATCAGGGCCTCAGCAAGCTTGAGTGGCGTGCAGAACAAGCGGAAGGTGAGGTAGAATGTGGACACAGACATGGCGTCAGGAGTCGACTCATGAGTAGTGAGACGCTCAACCAACGCTGGAAGGGAACCTCCAGTCACTTGGCCTTCCTTGTTGAAAATCAGCTCATGAGCATAGGTCTTCTCCAGTAGCTTAGACTCGGCATCGTCGCTCTCTTCACTGAGTGTTGTGCTGTCGGACAGGCTCAGTTCAGATACCGAAGGAAAACGGTCCCTGGGAGCATGGGTGAGATCCGGGGTCGTGGCCCGAGTGGATGTCTGTGAGACCATACTTGACTCCGATGTCCGGCTGATATAAGTAGTAGCGGATGCGGAACTTGAGGCAGTCATACTCTCGGCCCTGAAAGAATGGAACTCGCCATCTTGGGTGGCGGATCCCTCGGTACTAGTAGGGCTGTAGTCATGTGCAGGCGGGATCTCAGTAGAGAGCTTGGACAGAGGAGGTAGCGACGGACGGAGAGAAGATACTGGTGAGGTGTTCTCAGCAGATGCCGAGTCTTCGATGGCCTCCTGTGACGTTTCCACAACTGGAGTCGAAACAAGCGGAACATCAGGGAGTGGCTTGTTGAGCTCCAAATTTGCTGGCCTTGGAGCGGGCGTCATAGAGGCGGTTGTGACGGTTGTCGACATAGTCAACGCCTCCGACATGTTAGAATCGGCAATGCTGACCGAGTCTGCAGCCTGAGTATCCTTCGCGTCCAGGACAGCGTCAAAAGCAGAAAGATCAAAGCCCAAGTCAAGACTGTTGTCCTCGAACTCGAACTCGAAATCGCCAATCTGTCCAATAACCCACTTTGTCTTGTCGTAGCATGTCCCGGAGAGTTTGACACAACCCACAGCGGCAACGTGCAAGCGGCGGCCCTGCTTAGGAAGAACAATGGCATCTTCCATGTTATGGATGAGGACTTCGCGTGCTGTTTGGTAAAGGTCTTGGATGCGATCGTACATAACGGCACGAAGCGGAGCCAATGTCTCGATGCTGAGAGAGTTTCGCGCAGAGACAACGTCAATCACCAGCAGAAAATCCCCACCAGTTGTGATGGCTTGCTTGACACCGAGAGCCAGCTGAGGACGAGACACGAATTCCAATTGCAGACGGCCCATTAAGCAAGCAAGGTGAGATACGAGGATATCTTGGCTTTTCGTGAGACGTTCGGAGACGAGGTTGTGAGCTTGTGAGAGCGGCGAAGGGCCAGCCAGACTGACACGGTGGCAAATGGTTGCGGACGAGAGACGGTTGGCAATTTCAAGAGAGTTCCCATGAGACAACCGGTTCGCATTTGTACTCGGTTGATAGGCGGGGGACAAACGGCCGTTTGTGGGGGCCTTGCTTGTKTCTGATGGCGTCGGCCCGGCTGCGCTTCCGTTGCTGTCGGCACGGGAGCGTGCATCAATGGCGTCGCTGGATCTGGCCAGTACCGCAGGATCGGTGGTTGGCGTTAGGTCTTCCTCTTCCATAACGGTCTCCATGATCATMACTGATGTCAGTCTGAGGGACTTGTCGTTTTGRATCATGTCGAAGAATTCGGCCGCCCTGMGGACAATTTTGAAAGCTCTYAGAATCAGGWCATCCACCAGTTSATTAATCTGGTATTCTGTTGCGCGAAGCAGCCTGTGCGAAGCTTTGAGCTTTCTGTCCAATCTCCTGCCCGTTTGGGCCAACGCCCTAAGYTCGTCATTGATCAACTTTCGGCTCTCCTTGAGCTCAATGTGTCTTGTTAGGATTGAGGAGTCTTTCTGCAGACAGCCAGTGTGCTCCTGTCAAATTATTAGCTGGGGAGAGCAAAAGGTGAGTTAACAAAAAACGTACCAGCAAGAATCGCACACCGCCAACAATGCCCTTCATGAACTTATTGCCATCAAACATTTCCCGGTCATCTATGCATGCACTTCGCATGAGATCCCAGAAATTGACCAGGGCTCCGAGAAGTATCCTCATCTCTTCTGGGTTGTAGGGAACACAGTAGTTGGTCGGAAGCCATCCCCTAGTGCCATCTTTCAACAGAGTGCCATCAGCCCAGCCGTTAGTGTGCACTGAATGCACCAAGACAATGTCCTTTTCCTTGAGTGGCAGGGTGACGGCCGAGTMTGCCATGGCAKACTCGGGGTGAAAAGGGTAAACAGCCTGGAGGAAGTTGTGGAAGATGGGAGGAGCATCGATATGATTCTCGCTTTGCGACGTCATTTCGGAATGGGTAGAGCGGGTAGATGCGAGGATCGAGCCTGCGTTGGACCCATTGTCGTTATATRGTTCGTTTGTCGAGTCGGTCTTTTGTATGGCCAAGGGGGCTACCTGCAGGCTTGATCGCATGGGTCGGCTACTCTGCGATGCCATGGCTGTCGGATGCGAGAAGCCTTGAGCTCAACATGTGCCGGACGGTTAAGGACCCCGGGCAAAGTCCGAACAGCAGAAGGTTTTCCTAAGCGAGAGTTGAAGGCGCAGTTGTGTCGTCGATATTCGGTGATGTTTCGAGTATTTCGAGTACCAGAGTAGCAGGTGAGTAGAGCTTGTATAGTCGATGTGGGTGACGTGAAAGCAATTTATTTCCCTGTCGAACTGGTTGTTTGGGTATTGAACGAGTGCGGGTTGAGATGTAGTTTGTCGTCGAGTTTGTCGCCGTCGAGGGTTTGTTCTGAGACGAGGTGTTATTAGCTAGGTCGTCAAGCAAACCTAGCAGAGGAGAGAGAGAACAAGGATGGCGACGGGACTTGTTTTGACCAGACAAGCTGAATAGGGAACAGGATGTTGTTCAGGAATGTAGTGGAATGTAGGGAGGCTTGGGAGTGGTTGATGTGACAGGAGGAGAAGGAGGCAAAAAGACGAAGGGACGGGAGGAATGCATCATGACACCAGCAATCGAGGCCTGATACGGGTTAAGTGCATATAATTGCATACCAGGGGCCCGGGGCGGAGTGACATGGGGATGGGCGAGAACACAGTGAGGAGATCTGAGGATTTCCCATACCTGCCTAGCCTGCCCCAGACAATCCAGGCCAGGCCAACATTTCGGAAAGCGCGATAGGGTAGTGTAATTAACTCGGAATCGCTTGATCGAGATGTTTGAGGCAACAAGTTTGCTGTGGTCAAGTGGAAAGTGAAGCACTGGTGAGAATCGAGATACGAACCTGTGATATTCACCTAGTCAAAGGGTGATGACAGCGAGCGACGTTGAATCGTCCAAGTGCCTCGAGCAATACACGAGATGGAACAAGTTGTTGAATTGATCAGGTTGAAGTCAATCAGTCTAGTGGGCCAAACCAGGGCAAAGCGTTTAGTGTACTCAAGTTTGATTCCAGCGACCTGGGGAATGAACGACTGTCGTATGATCATCAGATACAG
Source organism: Neurospora sp. FGSC 26625 (assembly GCA_009805435.1). Taxonomy (NCBI): domain Eukaryota; kingdom Fungi; phylum Ascomycota; class Sordariomycetes; order Sordariales; family Sordariaceae; genus Neurospora; species Neurospora sp. FGSC 26625. Next base: position 55,514 of record RAOR01000184.1, read on the forward strand.
TGGAAGGAACGAAAAAGAGGACAACAGACGGGACCGTCAGGAAGGAGGGAAGGGCCGCCCAGTTGAAGGACTCGGAATTCCCACGAGGATCCCATTCCATCCAATCCCACGTCGCCGGGACTGCGGCCATCAGTGGTACAGTCGGATCGAATCGCCGTGATGGATGATGAACCGCAAAAAAAGAGACGAGTCCGACGACAAGTCCCTCCCAGAGAAAAGAGCCCTTGCTCTTGCCCTGCCAACTCCCTGCAAAGTGCCGAGAGTGCCTGGCCCGTCCCCACTAGACCTACCTACGCCCACTGTCTCCACCGCCGCGATGGAGTCACAGCGACATAGGATCAACGACCCTGCAGTGCATTTGGAGCAGCCAGAACACCCAAAAAGCGACAGGCACGACCGCAATTAATTTCCCCCTCGCCTCAAGTTGTGTGTTGAGATCGATTCCCAGTTGGGGTGACTTGGGGAAGGTCCCCACGCTAATAACACCACAAGTTCGAGGGACACGGATCGCTTAATGTCCTCGCCCCGGCTTGGAGAATATCACTGGCGAGAAAGCGGACCGCGATTCGGAAACCGCAAGAATGGGAAACCCAAGCATTCCATAGCGTGATTTGCAGCAATGGAAGCGAGGGAAAATGACGTTATTCGTCTTCACTGCTGGGTCAGCCAAGGCTGTTGTTGTAAGTAGACTTGCCAACGTTCCATATCCACGTCCCAAATAACATGTTCAGAACCATCGCGAAGTTTCCAATTCATTAATCGTCCAAAGACGGCAGACGGTATGTAACAGGTGTCGGAACCGAATCGAAAAAGCTGCAGTGAGCATCAACCTCATGGTTCGAGGGTGCACAAGTGCGAGTCGATCACTGCAGGAACAGGAACAAGAACAGCAAGTGATGGCACAAATCTCCACAGTACACAACCTGGAAACAGGCGGGAGAAGCACGGGCCATGCACGCCAAGACAGCTTCCACTTTTCGACTTCCCCTGTTCCTTTTTGCAATTCGTTCTTTCTTCAATCATCAATCACTGCCCGGCTCCACGAAAGCTCAACGGYRGKAAAATAYCGACCCGATCTTCAAAACAATATCCGAGGTGAATCAGGGTCAAKYGATCCTCTCTGCAAAMCACGTGACGGAGGCGCCATGTTGGGTACCCTACCTGAGCCTAATCACCTCCTTTCCCCTTGCAATTGGCCCAGTGCCCGAACCAAAGGCTCGTCATCACATCTATCACCTGTTACACTGTTCCACTTGCACGTCCAAGATGACTTTCATTACACGCAGGACCACCAGCAAACTCGTCTGCAACTGTGCCGTATGCACTGGAATGGGGCGAGGCCGAGTCCCCCCTCGTCTTCTAATCCTCAGTCTGTCGTCTTCAACTACCAATTGAATTACCGGATGTCCTCCCCGCCGGACGCTGTCAACGATTTCCATCTATTCGAAGCTGTCGGGGAACCGGATACTTCCTAGGACTGCCCGCTTGGGTACGCATTCCGGACCAGGACCATGCGTCGAGAGGCATCAACCCATCACCAATATCCAGATCTAAGACGAGCACGACAAGGCGCACACAGCCATGGGTCGAGACCCCGAGAAGCAAAATGTTGGCCCTTTTTTTCTGACCACTTTTCTCAGAAGACGTCTCATGATGAGACGAAGGCAGCACAAAAAATCGGAGCATTTCGTAGCTCAGAGGTCAACTGCTATGCAAGTATCGCAGAGCCAAGGCGAATCTCACCCTCATGAACATTCGCTGCCTGAACCGAGGGACGGATAGCGGATCGTTCCCGTCGTATCTTCCTATCTTCCGGCTTGGTCGCGCGAATCGTTGGTTGATAGATTGTAGAGTGCCCTCTAGTTCTTCAGGTCACCCCGGGTCCGGTTCCCCGAAGCCTTTTCTTTGCTTCTTGGGCCCAAATATCAGAACTGTTGGCTGTTGGCGCAATCTCGTCCAAATTATTACTAAGAATCGAGCCAACGACTTATTCTTTAGGCGCCATTGCCGCCCGTCAATGAGAAAACAACAAGTTGGCGCATCTCCCGTCGCCGTCGTCGGATCACAGCACAATCCAAGCCACGGAGCCACGATCTCGGGTAGGATCTCTTTAAAAAAGGACTCGGATATGGTCCTCTTCGTGAAATATCCCCAACCGCCGAGGGTAACTTGACATTCTTAAGATGCGGTGTTATGGACCTGGATGACAACACTGAACGCACACTGGCAAATCACAGGCCGTCATGAAAAAGCTTACCATGGTATGCGATAAACAGGTGGGTTGCATTCATCACTCCATCACACAATGCGGAGACGGGTAACTGCGCTGAGCACATCGGAGTGCTTCCTTCTTCAGCGACATCGGTCCTTTTCAGGCGCATCCAAATGGAACTGGAGTGCCTTAACATCTGGCCGTCGCATGGTTGCAGAAAGAGCCTCTGCACATCTTGACGATCTTTGAGCGAATAGCAGAACCTCGTGGCTAGATCAAATTGGGAACGGCGATACCGAGGCTTATCACCACGCTACTCTGATATAGCGATAGCAATCTCGTGGAGTGTCCGTGGAGCGTCCGTGGAGTCGCATTTCTCGTGCCGATGTCGCATCGATTGCTTCGGTACCCGGAAACTGAATGACATTTATAAAGGACTAATAATACCAGCAGCTGCTGTAAACTCGGTATTTTCAGAAAAGAAGCTTTAGAACAAGGGGCCGTTTTCCTCGCGCCCGTTTCAAATGTTCAAGCGAACGATAACAAGACCGAAAGACAAGGGCAACTGAAATCTCTCGGGATGATCCCTTTGCAAAGATGCCGAAAGTGCGTGCACATCCCCCAAGGAACAACCCGGGCAGCCAGGCGATCATAAGAATTGCACTCGAGGCGAGCGGTCAGCTAGCATCAGCTACTAGCCGAGCCAGGCGAGTGCCAGGGCTCTTCAGCTCCCCCATCCCCCCCCACTAAGCTGATGATCCTTCCCTTTTTTGCATTGCATCTATTGGTGAGTGCTCGTCGTACCTTGCAGAGTCGGCGACTCACGGAGGTGCTGTAAAGCGTGGAAATGGGGTGCAAAGTTGAGCAAGTCCTTGCGTTGCTACACCCATCCGGATATTCTGTGGTGTTGTGTTGCAAGTGCTACACTCCAACATATCGCCAAAGTTGCACAAACCCATCGTTTGCCGTCTTCACCTTCTAGAAACAGAAAATATCACATGTCTTAAGACACACTTGCACTTACAACCTCGTGTGTTAACCGTGGSAGCGTCACAACTACCATTCATCCAAACCGAGCCAACCATGGTCCATCATAGCGCATTGAGCTAATCAATCCGCCCGAGATTCAACGCAATCTTATCGTCCACTGCTACTCCCAATGGATGCGACGATCACTACCCTTGGTAGCATAGTTAGGCGACCTCTAATTGCTCAGTGACCCCAGCCAACTGGTCCAACTGGATGACAAACCCAGTTGATGTCGCGGAGATGGTCGGCCAGGTACTGCAAGAGTGCAAGGCACTTTGCCAGGGAACTGGACCATTGAGAGCAAAGAACTTATACACTTGCTGGATGGGGCTTGTGGGGAGAGAAATGAGAATCTGGAGAATCCATGGGGGCTTGGCATGCAAGTAACGAGGCACAGGGTGGGCAAAGAGAGGCAGTGAGATGAAAAGAAGTGGACAGTCAAAAGTGACGGGAAAACTTTGCTATCACAGTTACATGGAGTCTCTGACGGTGACAATTTCAGTGGAGGATAGTCGATCGAAGATCCTCACGGACGCTGAGAATCTCACTGGCTCAATGGAACATTTAGGCCTGTATTCCGCCCTGAAGCGCCCCGAACGGACACTAACGGGTGACAGATCAATCCTGCTGGATGGAGATAAACCGGAAAGAATACTTTCCTTCCTTCATAGGTCTTTGTTGGCTGTTAAAAACTTTCACCACGCGGCGAGAATCCTACCTCGTGTTCCCAGTGGAGCTAGTGCGGTGATGACCTGCGCGACTTTCCAGTCATGTGAGTTGAAGCTATCGCCAAGTTCAGGCCGCACACTTTCCTCTTTGGCAGTTTGTCCACAAGTTAATTGGCGAGCTCGGATAAAACGTGGTGTTTCTCATCGTTCTTTCTCACATTATTCCCGGGGGAAAGACTGTAGTGTAATGCAATTGGACATCGACAGTGAGACACCAAGAGAGTCTAGACTAGCGGGGTTTTGCGCTGAAGATTATGTGTGAACATCAACGGGATTTGATCACAACAGATTGCGCTAAAGACCACAGCCATATGAGGCATTGGCCAATGGTCTGCTTATATTCGACCTTCACGGATCACAAAGGATTACTAGCCCCGGGGCAAACGGTGATGGCTCACTCCACCCCACCCACGGCGCACCGTCCCGGCGCAGCTCCCGTCTCCGGCCCTTCCAGTCGGCCCCGCGCCAAGTTGCACCCCTATTTTCACTTTTCTTTTTGCTTTGTTGCCCCTATCCACATCGATACCCATTACAGGAATCGCCCTCCAAATACCCAATGGCGCAATCGCAGCTTCCTAAGCTAACCGTCCCCCTCATCAGTCCTTCCAACCCTATGTCCTAACCCTCACAAGCCGCTTTCACCACTCCAATGACCGCCCAGAGACAACACCATCGTCTAGATCTTCCCATAGATGAAACCAAGCAAATCAACCTCTTCCCCACTCTCCCCCAAGAACCCCACAACCTGCCACCCCTCCTCCGCCCCAAACACCTTGCACTCGTTCGTCCTCGTGCCCGCCTCCAGCGTCCTGCCCTTGGACGTAGTAGCCTTGATGTAAAAGTTGCGTCGTGTCTTGTCACTCTTCTCCCCTTGGCATAGCTCGGACTTGATCCAGAACTCCCCGTCAGCCAGCGTCAGCGACACTCCCGACCCTCCACGTCCTCCATTCTTTATTCAATAGCTAAAACAAGTCCCCCAGTCTGTTTCGCCCTTCGGAGGGCTGCAATCCATCATTTGCCCAAAAAACTTTGGTTTCTCCGTGCGGATGAACCATGTTAAGCCCGAGTGTCTCGGGCTGTATACTTCCTCTTTCAGGCCTGTACTGTGCTTGAGTACCTACATACCTTAGAGGTAGGTTTGCAGCAGCCTGTGCGCGTCCAAGTAGGGCAGTGGCACCCATTCATTCACCAGTTGCTCAACGAATACTTCATTACAAGAGATCTATCTGTTCCTCTCGTATACCATCCATATTACGATCATCAATCCTGCCCTGATTTTCCCAGCTCAAACCGACGTCCCCGATGCCGAAGCTCACCTCAGACCAGGGAGACAAAATTTTTCCGCATGTGGCCTCGAATCGTACGTGATACGACGGGCAAACCAAAACCTTTCTTTGCACCCTTCTCTGGAGGAGGCATGCTTCACTTGGCTTAGCCGGGCTAGTAAAGTTTGGCATCCAACACGAACTTGAAGTCCTGCAGGTGTTGTGAAAAAAAAAAAAAAAAAAAAAAAAGGGGATGGAAACGCCGGCTTACATCAAGTTTCTCACCCATCGCATCACCGCTGTCAAAGGTGAACTTGGCGATGTTTTTCTTTTTCTTTTGCAGTGAGAGAATGCTCTTTTGTTTTGGTGTTTGATGTTAGCATCCGTTTGCTTCTGTTCTCTTCCCCTCGATGTTTTTCCCCGGTTCGCTTTTGAGATTCTGGCTGGTTGATGTCACGCTTGCTTACCTGCTCAACAGTGTCTTGCATGATATATCTCGTCACGACGACCTGCTTTGTCTGGCCCATACGATGTGCGCGACCGATTGCTTGGTCTTCGACTGAGGGGTTCCATTGTGGTTCAACGATATGTACATGGCTTGCCGCGGTGAGGGTGAGCCTTTGTGGGTTGACCAAGTGTTAGTACTGTTGGGTGAATGATTATGATGAGGGAAGTGGAGGTGGAGACGGTGAAGAGGATACGTGGGGGTAAAGAGGAGGAAGTGTGAGGTGAACGAAGCGAGGTGAGTGATTGCTTACCCGACTGCCCCTGTACCGATGGATATGAGAAGGACAGACACTTGGGAACCTTCCTGGAACGCCTTCAGGTGCTCTGAGCGCTCTGCATCGTTTGTTCGTCCGTCGATTTGAACGTAAGAGATCCCTGCTTTCTGAATTAGGTGGGCGAGGTAGTCGAGAGTTGATGTCCATGCAGAGAAGATGAGACTGTTCGGCTTGTTGTCAGTTGAGTTGAGGTCTTGGCAGCAACGAAGTGTTTACTGTTTGGTGGTTGCTCCAGCAGGTTCAGTCTGCAAACATTGCAGCACGTTGTCTCTGACCTTTGTCAGCTTTGTGCAGTGGTTATCTCCAACGGAAAGGTCAAGTGGGCTCATTGCGCGCTCGGTAGAACCACCTGGCAGACTGGTGGGCGTGAGATAACCATTGTTTGTTGCTGGCATTTGAGTGCAAAGGGGTCGCGCGCAATCCGGGCAAAACTCCTCTTCCCTCAACAACAGAGAACCGTCTTCGTCCTGTAATGAGCAGCGCTCACACAGCATATCGCAATCTTTTATTGGTTTTCCAAGGTAGCCCGGAGAAGAGGGTGAAGGTAGCAGTGTTCCAAGGTCGCATAGTCTACGCAATCTTGTGATGGCAGCGAAGAGAACGCTGATCTTGTTCTTTATAGACAATTTGGATTTGTCTGCGCTACTGATAACGTTATCCATTGCTCGTTTCGCAGCACTGAGGATTCTGTCATAGATATCCTGCTCCTCAGTCGACATCCGGAGGTAAACAGTTGCCTCCAGTGAATCAGGAATCTTGAGACACTTGTTTGTGCGACGAAGGCAGTGCTGGCGCAGATAATGCCGTAGTGGGTCGGAGGAACCATTTGCGAGGGGCTCGATTGCATGTTTTTGAAATGCGTGCTTGTTAGGATAGGGCGATAGGCGAAGGAACCCGGCCAGAGATGCCAGATCGTTGAGCTTGTTCTGAATCGGTGTTCCGGTTAAGCACCATCGTCGACTTGTGCTGAGGCCGGCAGCAGCTCTGTACTGCTTGGAGGAAGAATTGCGAATCCAATGTGCTGTTACGGTCAGAAGGGAAACCAACGAAGAGAGGGGGGGGGGGGGGGGGGGGG
>RAOR01000185.1:0-64198 GCA_009805435.1 Neurospora sp. FGSC 26625
TCTGTGTAATTCTGGCATGTCGGCTGACTGGGTAGTCCTCTGGTGCTTAGGGGGTCTCTGTGACTCCCTGTTCGCCTCGATAATCTCCTCAATACGTGCAAATCTATTATTACCTCCTTCTTTAACCTTTCTCTTACTTCTGGGTTTCAGGGAGGCCAGCTCAGTCTCTAGATACTGCACCCTGTGCTCTAGTGCCGCCACCTTGGCGTTGGTTTTATCAATGCGCTTGCCAGCCTTGTCGATAAGGTATCTGATATCACGACCAAGAACCAGACCATGGGTGTGAATGGCATTTGTGATATCCCTGGACTTGCTGAGGGTCTGGAAGACAACGTTCCGGTTAGAAAGGTCTGAAATAGGTGGTGTTCTGGTCCGGGAAGGCTCCTCAGGGACGGCAGGGCGGGCGTCGTTGTCAATAACCGCGTTGGGATCGTCGAGGACAACGGATCTGTTCATTGGCCATATCCCAGTCTTTCTGAAGCCAGATTTGAGGTTTCTGGGGCTAACGCCCTGTCGTGAGGCTTCGTAATAACACTCCAAAAACCTCTGCTTAGTTACTGGTGCTGATGAAGGGAAAGATGCGTAATCCTTAGTCAGATCCCTGAAATACTGTTTAACAGCAGCAAAAACAGACCGGTCGAGTGGCTGGGTCTTGTGAGAGGTATGAGGAGGTAAAAAGAGCAGCTGAACTTTGTTCTTGTATGCCTCAATGAGGAAATCATCCGCCGTGTGACTCGAGTGCTCGTCAAGGACCAGAAGCCGCCAAGCATCGCCACTGGGCTTCGTTTCTGGTAGATAGACTTCCTTCAACCATTGNGGAGGTAAAAAGAGCAGCTGAACTTTGTTCTTGTATGCCTCAATGAGGAAATCATCCGCCGTGTGACTCGAGTGCTCGTCAAGGACCAGAAGCCGCCAAGCATCGCCACTGGGCTTCGTTTCTGGTAGATAGACTTCCTTCAACCATTGTAGGGCAATGCCAGAGTTGCTCCAGCCACTCAAAGAGTGCGTGTACTTCCAACTCTTCAACGGTTCTATCATGTCGTCTGGGAACCACTGTCCCTGGAGGGTGGCGCCCATAAAAATGACGGCGGGCGTCAACCGCTTGCCTTCAGCGGTCCCGCACTCAATTATGGATACCCAGGTGGTGGCATCAGTCGATGTTATATATGACTTCTTTGTTAGGGCGGTCCCAAGCACCTTGCCTGCCCTGGATTCCAACTCCTGAAGTCCATGTTCATCCATGTTGGCAATATTCGCTGGAATAATGGCCTTGTCGCGAATGATGGCTTCCAGAAGGTCGAAGAACTTCGTGAAGGCTTCCTGGGTAGACCCTCTAACTCTGGAAGACGAGGGAATTTGAAAGTTTAGTCCTAATGGTAGGGTTTCTCTTCAGGAATCGGTCTACCCAACGAACACCAAGGGGTTTAGCATCGCGGCCTTCTTTGAGTATAGATGTGGCAAACCCAGCTACTTGACGACGGTTGGGAGCACGGCCAGCCTTCTCTTCATTCAGAATCCAGTCGCATACGAAGCTTTCTTGGGTAGGAGAGAGTCGCTGGGTGCTGATTTTCGAGTTGCGCTTGGACGTGGTGCCTTTCAGACGGCGGGACAGGGTGGACTGGGNACGACGGTTGGGAGCACGGCCAGCCTTCTCTTCATTCAGAATCCAGTCGCATACGAAGCTTTCTTGGGTAGGAGAGAGTCGCTGGGTGCTGATTTTCGAGTTGCGCTTGGACGTGGTGCCTTTCAGACGGCGGGACAGGGTGGACTGGGAGATCCCATATTGTTTCGATGCAGCTCGTTGTGATAACCCATTTTTGACTGCTGCAATGGCTTCATCGAGTAGAGCTTCGTTTGGCGACGCCATCGCGACCGCTTTCAGTACAATCGACCTTGTTTTGATGAAGTTATGGTTGATTGAAAAAGAAGGTCATGATTGTTATGATGGGGGGGAACGCGTGCGGGGGTGTGATGCAGTGTTGGGGGTGATGCATTGTGGGGTCGTGACTGGTAGCATTTAGATTGTATATATCCAAGTCATCAACATAGACACAGTGTGGTAGCAATGGTAGTGGTTTGGGAATGGCAGCCTTCATGTTATTTGCTTGGGGAGAAGCCCCCGTCGACTTCTCAGGATATCTGGAGTGAAGAACGTACATGGCCATCCGACACAGTCCATCGCGAGCCATTGCCTGCAACCGGTACCGTGGATTCCCGCCCTTGCTTGTTATGCATGAAAGGAAAACATAGACATCGGCTTGCAGAGGCATCCTTGTGATGGTGATCCCGAACCGCGCGCGGTCAAAGGGTTCGAAGAACTGGGTGTGAATTGACCTGTATATCATGCATGTGGTATGACTCCCGAGCACGCCGCAACCGAAATGCAAATGCCTGCCAATCCAGCCGGGCCGGTTAAGGCCTTCATCCTCTACATCTTCCTTTCATCTATGGGGAAGACGAGATTCCGGATGACATTGTTCGTTCCTCGAAAAAAAGACCCGCGCAGCCCATAAAAGATCCATTCCCTTTGTTCCTGGACAACCCCATTTACATGACGACACCGGAGTTGGAGGCAATACGGGGCCAAAGCTCAGCAGCCTCCTTACCGACGGGGCCGGTAATGGCGGAACCCTTCATCTCACCCTTGGGGTTGACGATCTAGAAAAAGACAGTGGTCAGCGTTGTCTGATTGCAAATGTGCTCCCAACGCCCTGGGATTGTGGTTCTGCATCGGTGCCATTCTCCCCAGCAATTGCCCCTCCCCGATCCTCCCAATGCAGAACCCATGCCCAGGCTGTTGTGGAAAAGTGGTATCGGTGGGCACTTACGACACCGGCGTTGTCCTCGAAGTAGAGGAAGACACCGTCGAAGCGCTTCCAGGGCTTGGACTGGCGGACGATGACGGCGGGGTGGACCTTCTTGCGGAGCTCAGGCTTTCCCTTCTTGACGGTGGCCATGACCATGTCGCCGACACCACCAGCGGGGAGGCGGTTGAGACGAGCACCGATACCCTTGACGGAGATGATGTAAAGGTTACGGGCACCGGAGTTGTCCGCGCAGTTCATGATGGCACCGCTATAAGAGTCGCCATGTTAGCCATTCATTCCTGTCTTGGTCGTGTTGTTCGTGCGTTTCGTCATTTGTGGGTGTGCCGATTGGTGATGTTCATCGCGCTCGAGCTCGCTTGGGAAATGGTGATTCGCGTTTCGTGCTGCATGGGACGGGAATGGGAATCGTAACGTACACTGGGAGACCCAGGGTCATCTTGAGCTTGCCACCGGGGGCACCACGACTGTAGACATGCTGTTAGCTCACTGATCTTGCTACCGGTTCCGTATTTCGTCGCTGTCTTCTGGCTGCTTGCTGCCGGTTCCTATTTGCCGTCCATGGTGCCCAGAAACTCCAAAAATCGTCCAAATGACTCCCGGTTCAATCGGGCAGCATCCTCCTCTTTCGCACAATCTCGTCGCTGCGGTTTCCTCCTCTTGCGACCACCTCAGTTTGTCGGGCAGAACCTCGGCTTGACGGGCAGCAAAACAGCCAGAAAACAGGTCGGATGTGATCTCTGGCGTGGTTACTCACGAGAGCTTGGCCATTGCGACGGTCTGGTTGCTGAAATGGCGACTGGTGATGGGGGAGTCGAAATTTCGGAGGGGAAATTCAGCAAGGCCAAAATTGAACGACAGCCGCGATATTTTTTTTGGGCCTTGGGTTGGTGTGGACCGCAAACCCTACCGTCCTTTGTGACGGTCACGTGCAGTGGCCAAGCCCGTCATGCCAGACGAACCTCCTCAAGTCTTGGCACAAAATAGTGGGGCACCGCTTTTTTCGTGCAGCCCAGACCAGTTTGAACTTAACAATTCCTTTTGCGCTGTTCAAGCGCCAACCATGAAAACCACTTCAGCTGCTCACAAACGGACGCATTGACAGCTACAACGACCAGGACGGCAAGCAGAAAGAATTCGGCAGTCAATAAGCTCAAGAAAAGGACAGAACAAGCTCTACATGATGGTATCATACAGCAAAACTGTGCGCCAGCCACAGGTCTAAAATCGCCAAGTCGCGCACCAATCAATGTCAACCGCCCGCCATGACGTCCGGCGATAACCACGCCAAGACACTCCCACAGCCGTAGAGGTACCACAAACACTAACGATGTCAATCCTCACTCGACATCATTCGGGTTGCCCAGCACGCGCAAGTCGCCCTTCGCTCCTCGACTAGCCTTGTCGCCCTCAACATACTTCAGCGGCCTATACACCGGATCCCACATCTGCTCCCTGATCCATTCATCAAGGTCCTCCTCCTTGGTCGGCACATCCTTCTCCTCAACCACACCCTCCTCCATGGCCGCCAAGATGACTCTCCGAGCCACGCGCACGCTCACATCGCGCACGACATCGACACCGGGAAGCAGCGGTGCCGTATCATCTTTCAGCGCCGGGCCCATCTCAGCCACGCCCTTCGATGCCGCCATCAACATCTTGTCCGTCACGCAGTTGGCCCGCGACAGCACGGAGCCGAGACCAATACCCGGGAACACGACGCTGTTGTTGCATTCTGCAACTTCGATCTCAATCTCCTTGCCATCCTTACCCCAGGGGCCCTTGACCGGGTCGAACGGACTACCTGTGGCGACGAGAGCCTTGCCGTCTGTCCAGTTCAGGAGGTCTTCGGGCACGGCCTCGTGAAGCTTAGTTGGATTCGACAAGGGCAGGACGATGGGGCGCTCGACATGCTTTGCCATCTCACGGACGATCTCCTCTGTGAATGACTTTGGTTTGGTGGATGTGCCGATTAGGACGTGCGGCTTGACCTCCTTGATCACACCTAGGAGGTCGGTCTTCTTGTCGGCCCAGTCGTCGTGCGACTTGGCATACTTCTTCTGCGCGTCCGAGAGTGGCTCTGACTTGCTGGTAAGTAGCCCATGCTTGTCGATGAGCCTGCGTATTGTCAGTGTTTTGTTGCGTGAAGGGACCTGCTGTAGGTGCGGAGTGTATGGACATACCATATCTGCTTGTCAGCCTCCTCAGGGCTGATGTCCGCATCTGCGGCAATGGCATCGCGAACATGGTCCGCGATACCAACACCTGCCGTGCCAGCACCGAAGACCACCATCCGAATGTCGCTCAACTTCTGCTTCGAAATGTGTAAACCTGCCATGATGGCGGCCAGAGTTACGCACCCTGTTCCTTGGACATCATCGTTGAAGCAAGGAATCTTGGGTCGATATCTCTCCAGAAGTCGACGTGCTAGTCGTTGTGTCAGTAATCATGCGGATGATTCGGACTTATCCAACATACCATTATCCAGGCCAAAGTCTTCAAAGTGGATGTACGCTCTGGGGTAGAGCTCACGCGCCGCCTTAACGAAGGTCTCGACAAACTCGTCGTACTTTTCACCCCGAACACGCTTCTGCCGGAGGCCAAGGTAAAGATCGTCCTTCAGAAGCTCTTCGTTGTCGGTGCCGCAGTCCAAGACAACCGGGAGCACACGGTTTGGATGAATGCCGCCGCAAATGGTCATCAGCACCAACTTGGCAATGGAGATAAGGATGCCACCACATCCTTGGTCACCGATGCCCAGGATTTCCTCGCCGTCTGCATCGTGTTAGCCACTTTCTGTACCCAAGGTGTTGTTTTTGTCAGATGGTTGCTTCTTACCGGTGACTACGATGTAGTCGATGTCCTCAGCCTTTCCCCATTGTGCCAGATCACGCTTTACGGAATCCATATCATTGATGTTCAGGAACACACCCTCAGGTCTTCTGAAAAGTCTTGAATAGTTCTGAATGGCTTCTCCCTCTGTCGGTGTGTACACTACACTAAACATCTCCTCAAGATGATCTTGCAAAAGCTGAACAACCACACAAGTCAGAACTCCAAATCCCAGAATATCACTTGTCACAGAACAAAACTGCAACCTACCCTGTAAAACAAAACCTCATTCTGCTCCTTCATCGATGTCATGAACGTATTCTTTGCCAAATCATTAGGCTGACTGCAATACTGCTCATAGGCCCTCTGAACCTGTTGTTCCAGAGTCTGGATGTGTTGCGGTAGCAAGCCATGAAGAGCAAAGTCGCGACGCTCTTCTTTGGTGAAGGCGGATCCCTTGTTGAAGTAGGGATGGTTGAGCAAGACGGTGCCTTTGAGAGCGCATTCTAACGGGCCGCTTGTGCTTAAGGGGAGATGAGAGAGCTTTGACGCCTTCTGGTGCTGTCCATCTCGGGAGTTCTTGGAGTGAGACATGTTGCGAGTCTGATGAGCTTGGCGTTGTGACACTGCACGAGAATGGATGGGAAAACGGGGGACCAAAGCACGCTTTGGGATGCGTGAAATCAAAGATTGTGCGTTGAACATTGACAAAAGCTTATGTTCCCAGAGATACTTCCTCCAATATGCCGGTCTAACAACTGAACCGTCGCTGCTCAAGTGAACTACACCTTCACGATCATGTGTGTTCCGTCAGGAACGACTTCAATTCCTGATCTTGAGCTATGACGTAGTTGACACCCATCAACACGAACGGCAAGTGGGGTGGAGTTCACGGTGAGACGGTGAGCTTTGCAAAAACCGCAACTGCCGTTCGTTCACAAGCGTGAACAAGAGATGCAGATCACCTCACGTAACATCAAGATTTATGCATTTCACAACAACGTTCAAAGGCAAGATATCAAAATGTTGGACATCTTGGAGCCTCGAAGTTGTGAACATCCATTTCCTCCCCTCCGAAGAAGAGAAGAGACGGCCAACGACGCGGACTATGATGGTTCATACGGTAAAGATTGCTCTTGCAACATTTCAAGGAACAGAGCAAAAGGATAAGTCCCTCGCCCCGTTCCCCCCATCTCCAACCCCTTCCGAGTTGCAACACAAGACGTGCCACAGAAGAGAAGGTCTCCCGAAGGAGCCCCATGAGAGCAGCCAGATGGCCAGAGCAGTTGGAGAATGGTTGTTGCGATTTGCTTTGAGAAAGCAGCCCAGAGGAAAGGAAATGATCACCTACCGTTTTTCCGCGTGATAAAAGTGCAAATACCTACACATGCGGATTTGCGTCGCCGCATATATCAGTTCAGTACTCCGTCATGGAGATTGGCTCGTCCATGGAGGCGATGAAAGCTCGCTTCTCATGGTGTTGCCGCCATCACATTTGTTTTGGAAGAAACAAAACGCAGTCGCAGAATGCATTGGAAATTTTTGAAGCAATTTGATTTTCGGGCACGCACAACCGCTTCAGCAGAAGCTGTGGGTCTTCCGGCAGCTGTCAGACAGCCGTCAGCGGGCTGGCCTGCTCTGTGCACATGCCAAGAGTGAAGTGGAAACGCTCCTCCACATCGTCAACTTCACATTTCAGTTGGGACTTGGGACTGTCAACAACACTCCAAGGAACGGTTCCCCAAGTCCAATTGTGTCTCGTCTACACTCATACCGAACTAAACAGGTTCTCCGAACATATCGTATGCCTATTGCTCCGCGGTCACAGCCGTGCAGAGTCGATCATGCACCCTCACTGGATTCCCTACCGCCTTTCCCCAATCGAAGCTTTCGATCAACTTCCCGATATCTGTGTTGCGATCGGCTCTGATGAGGTCCTCTGTGAATGGGACGGTTAGCACTCACTACTCGTTCACTAACTCCATACTCCCGTGTTCTTTTACCTTCTCTTGGGCAATACCACCAATCCTCTCCGCGATATGCATTCTCCGTCATCTCCCATAACAGCGTCGTCTTGTTTGTCATCGGCTCAGCGTAATGGGCATGCTTGGCCCAGGATGCGTAAACCTTCGGCTTGTCGTCCATATCGAATCCCCTCCAGTTGTGAGAGGTCAACTTGCCATGCGCTGACAGTAGCAGACGGGTCGGGCTCCACGATGAATATCCGTTTTCTCCATATGTTGTCTTCCTCCAAACCACAATCATATATTCCCAGTCGCTATCAGCAACTTACCATCGCGATAGCACGGTGGTGATTGATCGATCAACTTACTACGCATGTCCAAAAATCCCCTCCGGTGAGAACCCGTCCTTCTCATAAAAGAGGTGATACGCTACTTGAACCTCCTTGAAGTCACATTCCTTGAAGGAAAAATATACCGGGAAAGAAGGGTTCAGCTGTCCCGCAGTGATCCAAGGCTCGCGACAATTACATCCGGTATCCGGGAAATCGCAGAGTTTTGCTGGCGGTGTCTGTTTCCCTTCGTCGCTGACGGCGGAAGTCGGGTAGCATGGATCATTAATGCCCTTGGGTTTCGCCGAAGAATCAGATAGGCGCTCCGGTGGCGACGAGGTCGATGCTGTCGCCGTAAAGCGACTATCTCATTTGCTCGGCTGAGAAGCCTGGGGTCGTGGCCGCAACTGTGGAAGTGAGTAGGCTGAAGCCTGTGAAGAGGCTGGGAAGTGGTCGAAGACGCATGGTGAATGTTCAGAATGATCTTCTGGTGAGCTACGATACTTTGTCGGTCGTGCGAGCGTAACAGGAAGAAAGATCTGTGTGAATGAAGATGGGTTCTCTTCCCGATTTGATGTGTACCAATCTCCCTCACATTCTGGATTCATTGAGCCGTATTTTGAGGGAGAAAATACACTTATCCTGATGAAGGGATATCTTTTTCTCCCAATGATGCAACTCTAATTTCTGCAAGGGCATGATGCCGGTCTTGAGGGCCTTGGTTGCATATCTTATGCCCGCTCATGAAGCCGGTGCTCTAAGCCTCCGACAATTTCACAACAACTCGGGCGGCTCTCGATATTGTTCTTCCATTGTGAACGGAAATGATAACCGCTCAATTCCAGCACCATGAAACGACAAAAGGTTACTGAAATGGAGGTCATCGAAATCGAATCTTCCCAGTTAACGCGGTCGTGAAGAATTTCAAGGCAAGTACACTGGATGCGCAGGGCGTTGTAGCACCAACTTGGTAGCCGCGATGGAGCATGACATAATCGTCAAAACAACCGGAACCTCCATTCGCAAAATCGTGAAGACTTCGTGGTTCATACTTGCGCCCAATTGCGATACCATGCGCACCTTGAGTTGTTTCACCATCCTGGATGTTGCTGAGACGATGCAGGTCCTGATCATTTTCCTGCCCCTTTTCCTGCTCAACTACATCTTTACCTGGGCGCAAAGTGACAATGGCACATGCTGTATGGCCGTGAACTGGATAACGGAAACATTGTTTACTGCTTGTGGTGTTCTAGAGACAACTACGGTAAGATACCAAAGGCGCACCGGACAAAAAGTACGTTACTTAAAAAGCCGCGAACACAGGTTTACGAAGAAGCGCCATGCCCACTCACGACAAGTATCGTACTTCCCGGCGCCGCCTTGACAGGAGTGACGATACAGCCGGCTAGTTCGCCAACTTCATGTTGCGTCTTGCATACACCATCGGCTTCTCTTAAACTGATCGCCTTCGAACCGAATGCCACCGATGTAGACTCGATCTACTTCTACACGAGTAACAACGCTACATCCCCATATTACGTTGGTACGCTGGTAGACGGCTTCCGTTGTCTCCTTGATTTGTCACCAGAGGCCTTAGCGGCCGGCCGCCTTGCTGCGTATCTGTCGAATGGGGAGTCCATCATCTTCGACGAGACTGGAATGCACTACTATGGAGCAGGTTGTAACACAACAATTTCCGTCACCATCTCCGACTTCTTGGCTCAACTCGCAGGACTGCCAGACGCACCACCGCCAGAAGACACCGGACAGAGAGCCACACGCTTCAGAAAGAGAGACCTTCCTGAGACCAACTTTACTGTCGCAGTCCAGGTAGCAGCCGCCATCGACCTCTTCCTCCACGACCCCCAAGTAGCCTTCGGTGACTCGCCCTGCACGTTCATCGACATCCAGAACATTACAGAATGGGACATTCACTCTTGGACATGCCAGTATCCTGGTGCCAACAGCAGCGAGAAAAGCTGCGAAGAGAAATTCCACTCTTGGTTCAAGCCTGACTCGCCTTCTCCCTCGGGAACCGGCCTCGACCAGACCGGAAATGCTCTCTTCCACTTCGTCCCCCGTCTCGTCAACCGTTTTGGAAACAACCTTGCGGATCTGTTTCCCGGTATTAGCGAGCCGCTTCAACACGGCCTAAACTGGCTCAACAATGCCCACAACGCCGTGTTGCACGCTGCTGATGCCGGAGGCGGTGAACTGTGCGAGATCCTTCATGCACTCGACGAGTACGATCTGATCCTGTCAGACCCAGGATTGCCAAGCTTGCACACAATCGGAAACTACCACTCTCCTCCACTCCCAACAATCACCGAGGTGTTCGAGTCGCACACGAAGAGGATCACAAAGGAACCGCCGAGGCAGGTGGTGCCGACAGAGACGAGCTTCCCGAACGTCACCGAGACTTCATTCCCCGAGATTCCGGATATTCCTGATCTGGCATCGACATCGATATCGGTGGCAGAGAACTTGGTCGAGGCTGCCATTACTCCTTTCACCTCATTGGGATCTTTGCTTGATGCTCCGCCGGAGGCGAGTGACGAGGAGGCCGAGGGGTTGCCGACTGTCACTGTGACGGCTATTGTTACGGAGATTGTGACATGGTTTGGGTTGGCTTCGTCGGCGGCGGAAGGCAGCTTCACCCCAGATATGTTTGGTAGGGATTTAGTTGTACATTGAGTGGTTGCTTTCGGACGTGTTGACGATGTGGAAATCTCGGAGGAGCTCTCTGAAATCAACGGATTTTGGAATGCATTTATTTCCGAGAGGTTAATGGTAATGAACTCATCGTGCCAAATAAAGGTGATGGTCGTATGTTAGATAATTATATCATCTTCCAAGATCAAAGAACATAAATTTGATTGCTCAAACACTTTCCATCCTCATTTTCTTCCCTTGTTGGAGTTGGGGCGCGGGACCAGACGAGAAAGCGGAGTGGGGCCCAGAAGTTTTGATTCGGTATCGTGCTAGACATAGCCACTAGCTGAACTAAGCGATAAGCACCTCTCTATCCGTTAGTGAGGGTCGTACTCTTGATAATGCAGTTTCTGGACATAAACAACACCAATCCAACCATCATCGCCGTCGGGCCGCACCCAGTTCAGCTTGCCCCCAACATCCCTCGTCAGCAACGAGTCACATTACGGCTCAGCTAGCCCGATGTAGGTTGATATTATTGACAATGGTAGCCCACTCAGCTCAGAAAATGTGGCGCAGCGCGGCTTTTCACAATCCTGCCAACACATTTCTCCTTGTCACTTCACCTCTGTTCTATCATCATCGTTTGAACTTCCACTCTGAGATCTCACCGGCTCCAATTGCCAAGCCAAGGGACAAGTGCCACCCTTGTGTACGATCGACGTTGCATGTGAACCCTTGGAACCATCCCCGGATCCGTGAGAACCTCGAAGGTTCGGCCTCCATAAGTTGACCCACCGACCGCCCCGGATTCCTCAGACTGCGCGGTGACGACAGTTCCGTCCCTATACATCATCAATCATCTCTGTTTACTCATTGACCATTTATTGCCTGATCTACCATCATGATGTTACCCGCAATATTCCTAGCCCTCACTGCTCTCGCCTCCTTATCCTTATCCTCCGCCCGCGACGTCCCCCTCAACCTACAAAACCTCTACACCAAACTGCTCAAACAGAAATCATGCAAGCACCCTTTAGCCAGCGGCTTCTACAGCACCGAAGACGGCCCCAACACCTTCTCCTACTGCGGCGACCACCTATCCGACTTCCAGATCCTCTACATCCGCGGCCGCGGCAAAGGGCGACTAGCCAACATGGACGTGGACTGCGACGGCGTGCAGGGTGGCGCGGGAGATGATGGAAGATGTTCCGTCGGTGCAAGCCCGGATTACCAGGGTACTACGGCTTTCCAGGAGACTGTGGCGTCGTATAACGTTTCTGGGGTCAGGGATCTGAATACCTATGTTCATCCCTACGTGGTATTTGGGAATGAAGCTGATAACGCGAAGGAGTGGAATGTTTTCGATCCGAGGGCGCATGGGGTTGAGCCGTTGAGCGTGATGGCTGTGGTGTGCGGCGTTGGGGGCAGCAAGTTGGTTTATGGGGTGTGGGGCGATACGAATGGGGATGATGGGGAGAAGTCGATGGTTGGGGAAGCGAGTCTGGCGCTCGCGACGGCGTGTGGGGGGAAGGGGATGAGCGGGAGTAATGGGATTGATGAGGAGGATGTGCTGTATTTGGCGTTTACGGGCACGGATGCGGTGCCGGGCAAGGAGGGGGCCAAGTGGGAGGCGGGCAGCTTTGAGGAGTTTGAGAGGAGCATTGAGGGTTTGGGGGATCAGTTGATTCAGAGGATTGAGGCGGATGGGAAGGCGTCGGGGACGGTGAGGGTGTCGTGGGGATTGATGATTTGGATGTTTGCGGCTTTGGTGGGTGGTCACTTGGGCGCTTACTGGATTTAGGAGAGGCATGTGCTTTGAATCTTGAGCGGGCGTGGTGTTTGGAATCGATGGGACTTTGGATGGGACTTGGATCTGGCGTAATTTTGGAAGAGATATTGGACTTACTGAATGAAAGTTATTTCATTGTGCCCGCTGCGGTGTTTTGGAGGCGATGCCGGGCACCACGGACTTGATCCCAACCCTTATCCAGCTGCACAACAAGGTGTCACTCGACGGAATGTTCTGTGCATGGAATTGGAAGCTTCTTATCGCCCCTAAAAAGATACCTATGACCACTATACAGGCTGATCTTGGACTGCACTACCTGCAGGGAAAATGAACAGATTTATTTTTCCATGCTTCCCACAATTATCCAACATCTCCCATGAAGGTGTCACCATCATCAAAACGAAGAAGCGATGAATATCATCAGCATCATCGTCGGGGGCCTTGCGGGTTCCGCGTTGGCCCTTGAATACGCAGACCTCGCCCCCTGCGGTGTAAGTAGCTCTCCATTGTTTCCAAATCATCGTCGTTGTTGTCGTCGTCGTCACCACGATCGTTACCACCGCCCCTTTCCATCACCACAAAACTTGGCCTTTTTCTTTAACCTCGCTAACTGGACACAAAACCATAGCAAACATGCATCAGGAACATGTTTAACCAGGCACACAACATGAACTGCCCCCCGTATCCCAACGGCCGACTCAACCTTGAGTGTCTCTGCAACGACGCCAATTTCTTCAACGGCATCCGTGACTGTGCTTTCGGGGCCTGCTATGCTCAGGACGCCGAAAACACTTTGGACCTCGCTGCGATTTATTGCACGGATCGTAGGTAGATCATCTATCTTCTTTTCCTAACCCTTTTCTTCCTTTCCGTCTTCCATGATACATCATCCCTCCCATCTTCCATCCCTTTCTCTCCCCCACTCTCCATCATCCATCTTCATCCTCCAATCCCCTATTCCCGCCCCCCGACCGACCGACCACCCCAAACTTGAACTAACCTCTCCCTTTCCCACCAAACCCAGCAAAGTAAAAATCCCCCAACTACCCCTGCCCGAGCCCGAGCCCGAGCCCGCTCCTGCAACCTGGCGCCTCACCTGCGACCATGATCGTCCCCTTCGTGGACAACAACTCCTCGAATCCTTTTGGCTCCAACAACCAAGGCTCTGGATCCGGCGGCTCGACGAATTCGAACCCGAACCTGAACTCGAACTCTAACTCTAACTCGTGCCGATGACACCACCACCCCCAATCAACATTAACTCCAACAAGGCAACATCGGTAATCTTCGTAATAGACGTTCTCACCTACGTCTCTAACGGTAACAACTACCTTCGTCGCCACCGTCATCGTTACTCCTGCTGCTGATGGTGTTGTATCATCTAACGTGGGAGGACGACTACGTCCTATGTCGCCCCTACTGGGTTGGGTAATACTGCTGCTGTAGCTAGTAAGACGAACAGAGTGGATGATGGAAATGCTACATCCACGTCTGCTAGTTGGGGGGCGGCGGAGGCGAACAGCACCGGGGCTAAGGAGACGGGGAAGGGGGCACACACGATGGAATGGAGGAATTTGGATGTCATAACGTGAATTTCCATTCAGATCTAGTTTGGTCCGACAATATGTAGGATCTAAGTTGAGATTGTTTCATCAAACCAAAGAGAGATAGGAACTAACAAACCGCTTGCTCGAAAAACTTGGATTGCTTCCTTTTGCATTGATCGTCTTCCTAGCCCCGATTCCCCAATCCCTAATCAATGGGCACTAGAACTACTGTGAGCAGCGAAACAACAATTCCTCTAAGTAACTAAACTAAACAACCGGATCTGGGAAAATGCCCAACATAGAATCCCGCCCATTGTTTGACTGCTGCACAGCACCCGGAGACACCATCAATGTTGCTCAGGTAGTACCAGGCGGTTATGAATGACTACCCAGCGCCGCTGTTCCCAACCGTGCAAACGCCTGCCTGACCAGACTAAGCATTCTGGGAATCACCAGCGGAAGCGTCAGCTGCGCCTCCTCCGGTATTGTCGGTATTGCCAGTACTTCCCGTGCTTCCGCCACTGCTAGCGTTGCCCGCGTTGCTATTGGCGTTGCCGTTGCCGTTACCCTTATTACCAGAATTGCCCTTGCCCTTGCCAGCATTGCCAGCATTGCCAGCGTTACCAGCGTTACCAGCGGTGTCAGCGGTGTCAGCGGTGCCAGCGTTGCCAGCAGCGTTACCAGCAGCGTTACCAGCAGCGTTGCCAGCATTACCAGCGTTGCCCTTGCCTTTCTTGCCAGCCTTGCCGGCGTTAGCCCCATTACCGGCGTTGGGGTTGGCGTTGGCGGTGCCGTTGTTGCCAGCAGCGTTGCCAGCATTACCAGCGTTGCCCTTATTCTTGTGGCCGTGACCTTTCCCGTTCCCATGAATCGCGGTGCCATTCCCGGCGGCTTGGTTATCGACAGCGTTGATGTTGCCTACGGGGCTGGTGCTGTTGCCAGCATTTCCAGCATCACAGCCCTTATTCTTGTGACCGTGACCTTTCCCCTTCCCATGAGTCGCGGTGCCATTCCCGGCTTTTTCATTGACAGCGTTGATGTTGCCTACGGGGCTGGTGCTGTTGCCCGCATTTCCAGCACCACAGCCCTTATTCTTGCGACCGTGACCTTTCCCCTTCCCATGAGTCGCTGTGCCATTCCCGGCGGCTTGGTTATTGACCGCGTTGATGTTGCCTGCGGGGCCGGTGCCGTTGCCCGCAGCAGTAGTTCCAAAGCCACAGCCCTGCTTGCCAGCTTGGAACTGAGCGCCCAAGCCAGAACAGACGCCGATGGTGTCACCACCGCGGGGAAGGGTTGCACAGCATTGTGATCCGCAGTCGGCTTCGCTGAGGCACTGTCCACCGATGAACTGAAGACCTTGGCCGTTTCCGACGTTCTTTGCACCTGACGGGTCGGGGATATTTCCTCGTGCTTGGAGAATCCAGCCGCCGGGAAAAGCTTGTACGGATGCGATGGTCACTGTAGGGGTGTTCTGTCAGCTCGAAGCTCATCCAAGAAGGGAATTTCGTGGGAGCACTTACCAGCAAGCGTGCCGAGAATGGCAGTGAACTGAACCATTGTGCCTGGTAGTTCGAAAAAAAAAAAAAAAAAAAAAAAGACGCACTGATGTAGGTTATAGAAAGCAATGCTCTTGTTGCTCAAAGAAGTAACAAAGGCTGGAATAGTGGGAACGAAAGAAGGAGACCAGATCCTGCTGGAGATTTTGCTGTTGCTATGTCAAGGACCAAGAAAATCACCAGAGGAGAAAAGGGGAAACCAGTCTCTTATACCAGAAATCATCTCGAATCTTGACAGCAATGTAAACACCAGAGGAAACCGCAAACTCGAAAAGGGCAGGGACCACAAGGCTGAGAGCATGGAGGATGGAGGAGATCCCCGAGATCTAGAGCTCTATGGATCTCATACACTAGAGGCCGGCGGTACCGGTGTTGTCTCGCCCCTGTTGATCTTTAATGCAACGTACTTGAACATGAAGGTGTTGTCGAGTTGGACCTCTCCGATCTTGGCGGGGTAGTTTCCCCTGTGTCTGGGATGTGGAGGATCATGGAACCGGAGAAGAGGTTGTCCGTGCTGAACTTTCAGGTACACGCGGGTGCTGATTGGTTCCCAGAATTACGGAGGCTGTCGATCTGGAGCAGGAATGGTGTTGCAGCTCGCGCCGGTAGTTGATGGATCGTCAGGGCAAGATTGCGACCGTGATGGCCAGAGTCGAGAACAGTATTGTGTTTGAATATCGAGCCTCATGGGAACATTGGCGTAGAGACAGAGTCGAGGAAAGTGTTGTTGAAAAGAAAACAGAGCATAGAGACGACCCCACTGGGTGGAAGGCTGGCCCTGCATTAGCGCCCCTTCTAGCTTAGCGCGTCCAGGGGTTAGCGGCGCAGGGCTTGGGATCAAATTGACGTTCCCTTCTCTGTATTCTCGATCACTGCTCAAAGTAATCAGCTTGAAAGGGTTGGTGAGGAAAAGAACAATGATCATCTCTTCCAGTTTCAAGTGTCGTATCAGTTTCAACCCACAATTATCCCGCATAAGAAGCCGGCGCCAAGGGGAACGATCCGAGACAGATCAAGACGGGAACAGGGGTCTTTCCAGTGCGTGCCCCGCACAAGGCCTAGGCCATGAAAAGCGCAGGACCCACTATATTTTTTAACGTCACCCTTCCTCGTCGTCAACCTCGTCGTCCATCAGACCTCGACACCGTCAACCTCCAAACGGTTATTTGCTCGCCATCTTTTTGCCTGCTGGAAGACATCAATCCTAGAATATGCTTTTTCAATTGCTTTCGAAGGCCAGCCGATCTGGCTGTGAACCCTGAAACGTGGCAAACGCCTTGCCGTGCTCGCCGTGGTCCCAGTCGCAACTTCGAGCCGCTCAGCCCGACCAGCCTCGAGATGCGAGGGTTCCAAACCGAGTTTGCTATCTCTTACAAGGAAACGTTGCCGACGATTGCAGGGTGTCACTGGATTATACTGCTTCCAACTTAAACCTTCCTGCGTTCACCATCTAACATGTCAATACCATTGTCGTACTCCATTCGAGGGACACCCGGTACATATGAGCGGCAATATTTGGCGCGCGGAACGTGAAGATCAATTCTGGATACTAGTAGACTTAGGTGCTGCTTTGTACGTGAGCCGAATAATCCCTTAGATACCATCTATTCCCGACCACACCTGTCTACATACTATCTTGCCTGGCATTGCTACCCCGGGACGGGATCTGGCCCCCTGCAGTGCTCAACCTGATTTTCCGTCTCGGTCTTTCAAAGAAACAGGCTTGACAATATGCCAATCCTCCTCCTCCTCCTTCAGCGGAACTTCGAGAACCCAATCCTCATTCCCCGTCAGGTCTTCAAGAACCCAATCGTCATCTGTCGCCGGGTCATCTTCACGTTGAAGTTCGCTTTTGCTGCCTCCCTTTTTCTTTTTGCGTTTCTCCAACAGCACACTCTCCTGTAGCTGCTCCTGTTTTCAGAAAGTAGTTAGAAGGTTGATAATGTAGTGTCTCTGCCAGATGGGAGAACTATGGACTTTACCTTCGCGGGCAAAAGGGAAAGGGAAGGAGTGGCGGGTTTGGGTTTAGGTTGATCATGTGGTCCTTGGGCGGCGCGTCTGCTCTTGGGGGCGGCGGCGGCGGCGGCGGCGGAGGCTTTGGATTCCGATGGCATGGCTTGTGTGATTGTTCGTACTTTGTTCTTGTCACGTTGTTGGGTTTTGAGTCGCTGGTGTTGATGACCGAAAGGCTCTGGAGTGTGAGATTGAATTAGGATTAGAATTGGGACGTCGGTAGTAACTGTTTGGGTTCGGACAGTTCCAGAGATGACTTGGCAGCACCGAAGCCCCAAGTCTGCAGACCACTTCAAGGTAATGTGGGCGTGATGCATGTTATGCAAACGCAACATTACCTAATGGAAGTCTGTTAGCTCATGTTCTGAACAATCTGCTAGCAATCAGTTCGAGACATCCTCAACAATGCTTTAGGTCTGGTAGGAAAAGACTTTTCAGCATTAACCGTTGTCGGCTTGATTCACCTGCCGTGTCTATCTAGCTGCCACTTTTAGTATTCCCGAGGTATCCTGCTTTCATTCTCGGTTTGGGGAATGGCCGTACCGTTAAGCAAGGTAAGGGCTCTCTATTATTCCAAACACGGCCAAGCTATTTCTTATGGTAGACCTAAAAATCACACGTAGAATTCGCACACTACCGACATTATGAGCCATCAAGAAGCCTACCGTTCCGCCATACATGGCGTCCTTCCGGTTCCCCCAACCAAGTTTCTCCTTGAAGTATAATCTCACGTGGAGTACAAAAGTGATTACCGGGTGTAATGTCTACCGCAATAAAAGAGACCAAAGGGTTCCCAAATACAGATTTGCCTGCTTCGGGAGATAATCCTTAGGAGATCCATATTGTGATCGTTGTTTACAGCCTTTCTTGGGATAGCCTGACTCTATCGGTCCTTGTTAGGTGCCTGCAAATAGTAAGGATAGGACTCGTTTCGGAGCGTAGGCATATTGTTGTTGAACTTACCTTTCCTAGCCATCCCGCAACTTCATATACCTGTACTGACTCTTCTCCTTCCCTCCAGTTCTGGTCTGCAGACTCGAAGGCTGGACTTACATCTTCCTTCCCGTTCACATCTTCGGAATCTCCCGTGCTTCCCATCTAGGACTCAGTATTCTGCTGGGGGGGCTGGTGGTTGAGGACGAAAAAATTCGTCAAAATCAAAGAAGTCGGGGAATATCACTGCATCAGGCCACGCGGGAACTGGGGTTTGGGGGGATGGTGATGGAGTTTCTGACAAAATGGTTGCGGAATAATTGTTCCGGTGGCTAAGTGTATTACCTCCAGACACCTTTTCCTGTAGTTCTCTGACTCTTTGATGTAGCGCAGATGGCACTCTTAAGGGGGGAATAGCGAGCTGCAGCAGCTCGTCGCTGCTCTGTCCGAGTGGTGGGAGTGGATCTAATGGAGAGTTCAGGTTGTATGTACGACTATGGTTAAGATGATGAGGATTCCAAGGCAAGTTCTGCGACGCTTTCATATGAGTCGATTTTCGTATCACCATCACTTCTGAATGAAGATTTCCTCCTGATTCGCGCCTGACCCTCTTGCGAATTGGGTTTTGAGGCTGATGGCATCTCGACATATGGTCTCTCAGAGCACGGGTCGAAACAAATGGCGGGTATTGACAACCCACGATGGAACAGTCAATACGCTGTGTGTGCCTCGTTTCATGTTCAGACTGCGCCTTCTCATCTGGGAATCCGAGTGCGGCCCGTGGGCAATTTGGAAAGCGACATGTGAAGGCGGATGTGCGGAACTCCTTTTTGAAGCGATCGAGATCTTCTGGAAACACCCCAGAGACGGCGGAGAGGGCCAAGATATCTCTGATACTCGCTTGCATGGCTAGGAGCAAGCTTTGGAGATCCTTTGGTAAGTGAGCCACTGAAGCTGCAGGTGTCCCTGTTATTTGTCAGTATCTTCATAATGACGGATATTCGACGGGTTTTGGTTGATACGAACCTCCATTTTGGGTCATCAGCAATTTCGAACGGGTGGCTCGTTCACCAAGTTCTTTTCGGGCCATCTCATATATGGCGCTGTGTTCTTTGAGACGTTGAAGACGGCTATCCCTGCTAGCCGTGCTTTCAGGAACCCCAGAGGTTGAGCATGTTAGCGTGCTAGGCTGATGGCGAAAGGAATTTGCAAGCTCCTGTGCAGCCCGGTGTAGAAGTGAGCCGTGAACAAGCCCAGGGCCTGTGGATACAGCATCCAAGAGACACTCCAGCCAGAACTGGTTGGCATAGATGTGCAGGCCGTGGAGTCCCTTCACTATGCGAAGAATACGGGTATCATATGCCAACTGTTCTGAAAATATCCAGAAGCCAGACACGAGGCATGTAATGGTGGCAGTCGCGTGCTCATGGATCGCGGCCGATTGGTCCAGGAACATAATGCATCCGGGGGTTTGAAGATACCTACCTCGACATGTTAGTACATCTGCTAATGGCCTGTCTTTGTGCTTTCTTGACGAGATTGCTGTCTTGATGGAATGATAGACACATACTCCTTGACTGATATGTGCACGAACGAAAAGGTGGTATCAGGGTGCTCTTCTAACAATGGTGCCCCAAGATCGAATATGTACCGGGGGACGGGTTCTTCAACCATGTAAATGCCCTGACCAAAAGCCAAAGCAGATCTCATCTCGCCTCTGGTCAATGGCCGTTTGGCGAAGGCTATCCATCCAAGAATAGATCTTAATCTTTCAACCGACCTAGGGTCAAAGCGTGAAGTAAGCTGGGCAAGAATGCGAGCGTAGCTGCATTGGAGTAAAAGTCAGCAGATGTCGTGATACTTTATTATAGACGGGTATCAACATGCAATTCACTCAGCTTGGTCGGCAACAAATCAACTGCTTCTCGCACCTCGTCCCGCGCGAAGAAGATGTTCGTCGACAGGTAATCAAGGACCAGACGTGCCCACAGAAACATGCCTAATTACCAATTTGTATCAGTATAACTTGATCTGATTCTTTCGTGTGCATGGATCAAGGAGGGGTGCTGTCTTGATTCAAGGGCGTTGGATATCAGCACACTGTATCGCTCGAGTAATTCTCACGCACCATCTGCCTTCTGAGCAATATCCCCACTGATCTCTCGTAGATCCGAGTCTGTTAGGCCCATCTGAAAGAGGCGATAACGAATGATCCCCAGCCTCTGATGAGCGTATGTCCGGATCGCAGGCTCAATATTACCCTTCTCGTTGGTCATGGACACAACTTGAATGGTCCGTTTCCGGAATCGCTTCTCCAGGTATGGTGTACGTCTGCTGCACAACAAAATTTTGAACACAGCTGAGGTTGTAGACACAGCTGAGGCTGAAGACCGAAGGCCTCGAAGCTTCTCAAGCAAATTTGCAATTCGTCCCTGTTGATCCGGATCGCACTCGTCCAAGCCATCGATAATTAAATGGATCAGTCTGGACTCTGAGGGGATGGGGGATGCAGCAGTACCGAATGCCAGTAGTAACTGCTCCAGGGATTGGCAAGTAGGTGGCTTCTTTTCGATGACAAACTGCGCATGTGCGTGAGCGATGAGATCGCGACTTGTTCGCATAAGCTGAACCAGTAACGAACGCAGTATGCTCTCGTATTGGGTTGAAGAAGAATGTGTGTAGGTGCAGAAATGCCGAATAATCATGGCTCGTCCATCGGTCGGAAGCCACTTGTCGAGTTGGGTTGCTATAACGCTTTTTCCTGTCCCAGGATTTCCTTGTAACCAGACGAAGGCTGTTTCAGGCGTAGTTTTTAGCCATTCACGTATATGAATGTGTCTGGTGACCCAGTCACATGTTCCGTCGTACTTGTTTCCTTCGGAAGCGATAGCATCGAAGATGGCGAGTTGCTCGGTCTCATCTATCTTCAGGAATCCAATTATTGATTGATACTGTTGCGCTGTTTCCTCCTCATCTGAAGACTTCAGCTTGTCAAGGTTTTCCTTTCGCCATTCCCGAAGGTTCAGACTCATCTTGACAGTCTCACTTAGGCTTATCGCGTTTGCAGTATCGTCGATGAGCTGACCATGTTTCCGTAAGTCTGCGAGAATGGATTTAAATCGGCCTTCGAAGCGGCCCCAGGATGTGAGGAAAAATATTCGCCATCCTGTTTATGTAGCTATTAGACTCCGGACTGAATACGAAGGGTTTAATTGCTGCCGCTCTCTCACCGCTTCGTCGAACAAAGATGTATGCTTCCTTGTGGAATCTCAGAATGTCGGCGTAGAAGACCGCCAGAACTTGCTGCATGTCTTTGTCGTTGCTAAGTGCATTGGAGATGATTTGAAACCTGGGCAGTGACTCGGAAATTTCTGAGTAGGCTTTGATGATTCTCTCGAACGCATCTGTATAATCCGAGGACACCTAGAACCAGTTAGTATTTAGCAAGATTTTGGTGTGATCGTCACGATGCTTGCCTTGAGAATAAGCTTTATGGGAGCCCAGATCCATGGTAGGCAGGGAGTTCCATTGCACAAGACCTCTATGACTTCAGCGTAACATTTCAATCCCTCGAACAGAGGCGACAGACGTCGCATGTTCCTCAGTTCATTTCTCGCGGCAAGGCTTTCTTCAATCTTGAGTGCGGCATCTTGCACGTCCTGTAGCGTGGTGTTGTTGAAGGCCTTCGCTTCGTCCGAGGATATGATCTTTCCAAAGTCTTCGAATGCTTCGCAAATGACACCTCTGGCCTCTTTGGAGCTTCGAACCGCAAGTGGCATGATGGTTGTGGTAGTACCTGGTGTTGCTGAACAGTTAAGGGATTTTTGGAGAAGTATGAAGCAGAACATACAGATAAAAGAGGGGAGCTCTTGCAGAACTGTATCTCCATTGAGGCTTAAGGAGGAGGCAGCATCAACGACAATGAGACACTAAGCAACACCAGCTCCGTAGCCTCCCGTATCCTCATTTGGATAGGCAGTTGCTAAGTCTCCTCAAAACGTCTTGACAGTGGCAGTTAGCCTGACTTACCGGTGTCGATATATGACTGGCCTGAAAGCCCTGAAATGGATGCACCCCGAGTAGGGGCTGAGTGCATGCAGTGGGGACGCCACTTTCTGCAGGCTAGATGTGTGCAGTGAGCCCCGGAGATAGCCTGATGGACCAGCTCCGCGAACCATTGGAATGCCACAATGGCCGGGGCAGTGATGAGGACCGAGAGCATTCTATGGTTCCTCTTGTCAGAGACTCGAGTGGAAGGAGTGAAACTTATTGGGTGTACAACGAGAGAACTGGCAGTCGTCCCCGACCATTGTGTAACCTTTTGTCTTTGTTTTAGGCGGGAAACTCAGCGAGGCAGGTGCACCTGCTGGCTCTGCCTCAAGAGCGGGCGACAGGAAGAGGCTCTGGTTGGGGATGAGCCCCACAACAACACAAAACAGCGGGTCTAGGACTCCCATCTCACAGAAGGCGCGGAGCTGGCGCAAATACTTTTGTTCCCCTCAGCTGATGAAAAACTGCAAGAGTATACGTGACTTCAGTCACACCGCCTTCGTCTTGTGCCACCAATACCTAAGGTAATCATCTGTCTACTTGTTGCTCTTGGACCGTCAAGAGATGGCTTAGCCACCTGGGTCGCAACTCGCGTCTTCCGCTGCTGGCAGGGAGAGAGACGATGTTACGATATTTTGGCACTTTCTGGCCATCAGGACGGAACAAATCGGTACCTAGAGATGGGCCCAAAGCCGCACAGTGATCCCCAGTGTCTCAAGTCACAAATATTAAGGTGTGTATACACTTCCATCCATACCTAGGTCCTACCATCCGTAGGCAGACCAACAGGTTTAGGTGCGCAGTCGTGTTCGTCGGAAATTTTGATTCATCTAATACTCTTCCATTCGCTGACGTGAAGTTGTCTCTAGGGGTCCATCTTTGTTCAACTTAGATTACTGTCAATCTCGCATTGTACACTCCATCGACCCCTGCCATTTGTCAGATTAGCATCACTACACCAACTAGCAGACTTGGGGCTCCGACTTAGTCGGAGTAGAGGCAGTGAGCCATCCTGATCTACTGACACCATCCACGGTCGATTTGGCGATGCTGCCAGACCGAAGCAACCCGAAGCGCAGGCGACTGGAAAGCGGTGAATCAGGCGAGAGTGCCAACATTGGATGTGCTTCTCACTATAGCGGGAGTTCGTCACATTACCAAACACCCACCGCAGAGTTTACCGCACCGAAAGAGAACTCGTTTTCCAGGCCGTCACCTACTCCATCTTCCTTTTCTCTGGTGGAATCACCTTTCTACCTCCAGTCCACGGTAGCCGCCACATCCACAACAACATGTCTCCCAGTTCCAGAAGCTTTACCTACCTCACTATCGTCATCGAAGCCGTCATTTTGGTCGCATGTCTTTCCAAGCTCCGAGATTTTGCGCCATGACCCAGTCAGACCGGTCCAGGATCCACAAGAGGTGGTGTGTTTTGGCGAGGTAGGTCGCTCCACGAAACAATCTACTGTTGCTTACCTACTACGATACAAAGAAGATGTCCAGGCGACTCACGCTTTTGCCTGTAGTAATTTTGGTACTGACAACACGTTAAAAAGCTTTCCGGCATACCCGCAAGATTTGACCGTCATTCACCTTGGAGCAATGCTATGCCATGCTCATATCTTCGAGTTAGTCTCGACTCATCATCTCGATTTTCTTGCAAGGCAAATAACCAGAATTTTGCCGGGACGATTGCTGCAGACAGTAACCACGACAATACCCACGACTGGACACTGTTAACGGATGCTTTGCTTGAAGAATCCGGCATTGAACTGAGTGTGATTTGTCTTAAAGGCGCATATCCCCTCCCCCCAGATGTGCAACATAAGGCTTTCAAAGACCTCAGGAAAGCACTCTACTGCACACTTTCAGTTACCATATTTGGTCCCCTTGAGTTGTTCGAAGAGATTGGGAGCTTCTTTCAAGAACACGAGGTCTATCTGCAGGATCCAGTGCATTGTGACAGACATGTCCGCTACTGCAATCCACATCGCCTCTCATCTGCAGTCACAAAAGAATGCACATGGACAACCGACCTGAGAAAGAGAATGACGCAATTAGTCGAGCTTCCTAGCACTGCATCGACTCCAGAGCTGTTGGATACGATAACGTCT
Source organism: Neurospora sp. FGSC 26625 (assembly GCA_009805435.1). Classification (NCBI taxonomy): domain Eukaryota; kingdom Fungi; phylum Ascomycota; class Sordariomycetes; order Sordariales; family Sordariaceae; genus Neurospora; species Neurospora sp. FGSC 26625. Next base: position 24,608 of record RAOR01000185.1, read on the forward strand.
GTCCAAGACCTTCCAGAAGCGGATCAACCTCGAGCAATTAGAACAGCCCTGGCAAGGTAAATTAATGTCTCGTTATATCCCTGACGACGAAAACCTCTGACACCCGTGGCTTGCAGGCATCAAAAACAAGCTTTGACATTTATGAAATGGAGAGAAGAGGGATGGATACTTAACGGCGAACGTCCAGATGTCTGGGAGTATGTGGAGAGTCGGGCGAGAGACGGGTGAGTACTATTCCATGATTTGAGGACAGAAAAGCCGTATCTAAACCTAGTATTTTATAGAAGCTTCGTGAATCGGATTTCTGGCTGGCGTCAGGACGAGGAACCAGATAATTTTTATGGCGGTATAATCGCCGATCCGATGGGCTTGGGGAAAACGCTGACAATGATTGCTCTGACGGCGATTGATCTGATGTGTCCCTCACTTGCCCCTGGGTTGACCTACACTACTTCTCGAGCGGGAACTGAGATGCCGCCGGCCGGCCAGACACTAGTGGTTGTTCCACCACCACGTATGTTTATCAATAATGAGGTTATTGGGATTCCAGTGCTGATCAACCACCCAATAGTTCTTGGTACATGGGAAGAGCAGCTAGCAGAGTGAGTTCTTTTCCTATCATGACGACATCAGGTAACTTAAGCTCACTCAGAGATACTTATAGGCACGTAGAACCCGGAGCCTTTTCATGGTGCCGACATCACGGAAACGACAGGCTTACCACAATGAACGACTCTCAGCAACCCACCCTTGTTCTTACAACATATCATACTGTTTCAGCCGAGTGGAAAAATGCGGGTGATCCTGCCCGTTCTGGCATCTTCTCCAGGCGTTGGCGAAGGATCATCTTGGATGAAGGTACGTCTGGTTAGCTATATTGTTCCTTGAAGATTATTTTAAGCCATCAGATAGCTAACTATTGTGGTCCCAGCTCATTTCATCCGAAACCACAATTCTCAAATGGCACATGCTATTTGTGCCCTTGACGGGGAATCTCGCTGGGCCGTCACGGGAACTCCCATTCAGAACAAGCTCTCCGACCTAGCGACCTTGCTAAAGTTCTTGAGGATCTATCCATACAATGACAAGAGATGCTTTGACGCTGACATTACGCATCTTTGGAAGAATGGGCAAACCGAGGAAGCACTAAAGCGCCTGAAGCGCTTAGCGGGATGCTTGATTTTGAGGCGACCTAGAACCACCATTCAGCTGCCGGCAAGGCGCGATCTTCAGTGCCCGGTGGAATTCCTTCCAGTTGAGCGAGAGCTGTATCAAGAGATCCGGACCAAAACCATTGAGCGCCTCGATGAGCTCTTGTACGCAGACAATGCTGACGCCGTACGACCACCCTCGTATGTTAATGTTCTCCAGCAGATTAAGGCTATGCGAATGGTATGCAATCTTGGATTATACTACCGCTCACGCCACGACTCCGCGGCCCAGGATCCATCTGCCGATACCGCCTGGAACAGTGCGATGGCCCAACGAGCACTCAACCTTCAGCTGGAAATGGACCCCGTGCGTTGTAAGGACTGCGAAGTCTCAGTCGACGAGAGTGTCAGTCTTTTAGGCTATGCTTCTGGGGCACAGAAGTTGCAACAGCCTCTCTTCTCACAATGTATGAAGTTCGTGTGTTCGGAATGTGTCTCCAAACGAAGAGGCGAACCGCCCATTTGCGATCATAACCCAGTATGTCCGTTCGCCGCGGTATCCCTAAATGCCATCACCGCCGAAGAATCATCGGAGCCAGCCGACACACTACTGGATGGGAAGAACTTGATGTCGCCGCTTGAGATGCCCTCAAAGGTCAAGTCGCTCATTTCGCAGCTCAAGAACCTTCCCAATGACACAAAAAGGTACGCCAGTGATCTGCCAATTCTTAAATAAATGGTACTAACAGCACTCTTAGCGTCGTCTTCTCAACATGGAGGACCACATTGGACGTTATCGAGGCCGGACTCAAGACCGAAGCGATACCATGTCTTCGCTTCGACGGCAAAGTTCCTCAGAAAGATCGACAAAACGTCGTCAACCGGTTCCGACATGATCCATCCTGCAGAGTCCTTCTGCTGACACTTTCTTGCGGAGCCGTCGGGTAAGATCACAACACCGAATGTGTTCTCTCGATGAGCTGGTCTCATTGCTAACTCCCCAACCACCAACCAGACTCACACTAACTGTCGCCTCGTACGCCTTCCTCATGGAACCACACTGGTACGTGCCAAATCTCTCAATGACTCAATTATCTGGCACATACGAAGAGCGTTGGGCTGACTGTCCAATCTCAGGAACCCAACCCTTGAGGAACAAGCTCTGGCGCGAATTCACAGAATGGGCCAGACACGAGAAGTCACCACCGTTCGGTTTTACATCAGGGATTCGTTCGAGGAGGTGAGTCGATAACACATACACCATTCAAGATACATGATCCAGCTATCAAACTGACCAAATCCCTCCAACTACGCAGAGAGTCATGGAAGTGCAAGAAAAGAAAAAGAAACTGGCCACGGTACTGCTAGCACCGCATGGCCAAGATGAGGAGGAGGATGTGGGATCTTTACAGGTGAGCAAGCCATCCCCTGTAATTTGCCTATCACTGGTGCGCTAACGCGAAGCTTCCTAGCACCTGAGATCTTTGCTCTGATCAACTCGGTTCAAGAAAGAAAGCAGAAAACAACAGAGAGAACCAGGAAGATAATAAGGGAGTGATGAAGGAAATAAGATACAGGAAGGAAAGTAAAGAGCCCATGCTGCCGTGGGGTGGTGCGTCGTAAGGTGCTGCCCATGCCGCTGCGCATTTACAGCGTAAACAGGTCTGGGCGTTAGCGGCGCTTAGGCGGTTAGCAACCACTGTCGACTCTTCCCCCACACATTTGCGCGTTTTCCGATCACATTTTAGAGGTTTATTTTCTACCAACTTCATCAGCATAAGATGTCGTTGAATCTAAAAGTTTTCGTTTTCGTTGACAAATCAGGTCCAGTCAACCACCTTCGTCATCCATTACACAATCATTGAGTGTCCAGCGACCCAAGTATTTCGCACACAGTGGGGCCGTCACTGACACCGGAAATAAGTGGAGCCTGTCGGCGCTCACATGGACCGGGCGGCAAAGCCCCGGCGGTACGGGCCTCCGGGCACTGACCCGCCCGGCGGCCTACACTAAAAAAAAGAACAATTCTTACGACACAAGCAAGCGAACGGGCAAAAGAAAACCACCACCAAGATAGAAGAAAAAAAGCGAAAAAAAGAAATGCCCAATAACAGGATTGAACTGTTGACCTTCGCATGGACTTGATATCTCAGAGAGGAGATATTAGTACGACGCTCTAACCAGCTGAGCTAATCGGGCTTGCTAGTTGCTGATTTGTTATCTAACAAACCCCATGTGTTGTGCTTATAAACCCCGGCTGGCATCGTGTGGCGCTGGTCCCATGCTTCAGTTGTAACGGACAGACGGACGTTAGGTTGAGAGAAAAGGGTGGTTGGTGGTGGACACTCAGCTATTAAATCACCGCATATGAACTAAAAATGGAATTACAATAATCGTGAGGCTTGTTATGGCAATTGGAAATATTATAAATGCCTACTTACGGATCTGCAAAGCGTTGCGAAGGCGGGTTTTGAAAGCGAATCGGAGTTGGAGTGTAGTGACATCGTGGGCTCTTGCATCCGCGGCGGCAGCAGGCAGCGGGCAGCTCGGTGAGCCAAACTAAAATCATTTTCGCAACTGTGAGCCGGGCGTGCATCGTCCGTCATTTGTCATTATTCAGAAGGGCGTTGCAATGAAATATTGGAGTGCCATTAACTACCTTAGCCAAAAGGGGCCTATATGTTGTGAATAGGCACAGTATCCATTCATCAGTTACCGACTTCGTCTGCTTCGCACTAAGTTGTCCCTGACCGGCCACCGCGGTCTACAGCTGCGTTTAATGGTGAAAATATATTCAGAATCTGATCACTGCTCGGGAAACTACCAGTTTTTAACCCCTTCGAGTAGATAAATCTCATTCTGTCTGTGCATCATCGTATCGCCCTATCCATCCTGCTGCACTCTGAATGTAATCATTGTTCTCCAATCCCGTGAATCGCGCCCAAAAGCAGCAGGGGAAAGACCACAAAAACCGCGACAATCACGCGACACAGAAAAAGAAACCACCGAAAGATTATCGCAGCAACATTCAGATATACCGAAATGACCGCCATATACACATAGAATGCAAACAAGAACATAGACTTCCACAAGGATGAGATTATAAAGAAAAAAACCCAAACGTAAAAGCCAAAGTTGTACGAAATATCGTAGACAATGACATCAACCTCTTCCCAATCCCTCCGCTGATGAGGTTGCGCTCGCTCGTTCATTCGCCCATCTTCTCGCCAAACCACCCACTCTAACCTCACCTCTTGATCTTGTGCTTCTGGAGGAGGCCCCTGAACCCGAAGACCTACTTGGTCGTCTTCAATTTCAATGCCATGGTTAGCGGCATCCTCTCCGTTTACACCCGCACCCTCACCATCATCCCCGTTATTCTCTTGTCCAGTATTCGCTCGTTCGCCCTGTCCCTCCTCGAAATCCGGATCAGCAAAATTCCCCGTGATTCTGCGTAGCTCTTCGGCTTCTCTCTGCAAACGTCCAAGCAGTTCTACAGCTTGTCGATGCATACGTCCGAGTAGGTGTGCCAGCATGCGAAGAGCCTCCGGATCTCCAAACCCATTATTTTGCTCCCAGTCGTCGTCATCGTCATCAAGATCTTCCTCATCCCCGAGGTATTCCTCATCTCCGAGATCTTCCTCATCTTCCTCATCGGGAAGATAATCATAGATGCCGTCATGCACCTCGTCCAAATGCATATACACGCGATCCGCGGCATCTTCACCTCTAAACATCTCCAAGCACTTCCAGCACAGGTGGGTATTGCATACAGGACAAGTGACGTGGTTACACCCGTCAACTTTGACAAGGAACGTCGTGCATTTTGGGCAGTCCTTGATGCCCTGCTCTGCTTTGGCGAGGGCTATCGAGTGTGCCCCATGCGCTAGGTGATCTTGAAACTCGAGGCAGGTCATGCCTCTGGTTGCGTGGCCTTCCTGGCAGCGTGTGCAGATGTCGGCGAGGCAATGGGGGCAAGTGATGTGCGGTGCTGTGGCGGGATTGTCGCTGTGCCGGTCGGGTTGGTCGCAGGGTTCTATGACAAAGTAGATGTAGTCGCAGTTGGTAGTGGGACAATTTTGCAGCTTGTCTGGATGGCGGTGGACGTAGGATTTGAAGGACGCAATGAGGAGGCGTTCGAAGGTACTAGGTTTGAGCAATGACTGGAGCTCTGGGAGGGGAAGGGTGCAGCCACAGATGGAGTTGTCAAGTGCTGTCGAGGTGCCCGATGGTTTGGGCGCCTGACAGATGGCCTTATTTCGCCAGCTTCCGATTGAAAAGGTGCTGGAGCAAAGGTTGTCGAAGCAATTAGCACAGTAGACGTGCTTACATTGAGTGATCACGGGTAACTCTGCCGTATCACCACAAATGACACAGCTCTCGTCTGTTGTGGTAAAGTCCCGGGACCTTGACTTTTCGTTGTGGATTTGGCCGGAGACGGGGAGCTTGCGTACCCACTCCATTGCCTCGACGAGCACTTCACGGCTTTCTCCGCTCAGGCTGAAGCGTGGTTCAACGTCGAGTGATAGGGCAAGCTTTATCAGGTGGATGTTCCTGGAAATGGAGGCCTTGCTCAGAAGCTGTCCAGGAATGTTCTGAACCCATTCTTCTGGACCCTTGAGCTCCATTTGATACTCCAGCCTAGCTATCAGCATCTGCTGCGGGTCGAACGGCAGTGGTGACTGATTGAGAACCTCGACAGCTCTCCTGGCGTCATCCTCATTTTGAAACAAGGCTGTTACCCGCATCATCGTTGGCAAAGGCTCAAAATATTGATCTTTGAGGGGGCCAAACTGCGTGAGTAGCGAGAGTACGTTGCGCAGAGCACTGCCGTCTGTGCACTTCGGGTGCTTTGGAGACCACTTCGCACCCTTCAAAAGAGCATGAGGTATTTGCTCCTTGATCTCTTCCTTGTTGACGCTTGGTGAAAGGTTTAAGAGCTCAAGTGTCCCGTCGCCAGGCCCGGAAGAGATGTAATTGGTAGCGACCGGCTTGCCGCGGACCTGGATCTTACCAGACAGGAACAGGGTATGGATCGTCAGGAGACGTGACGGATCCTGGTCCAATCTGATGGTGTACTTGAACCACTGCCTGTCCCAGTACAGGTTAACTTTCTTGCATTCCGCTTTACAAGAAGGAAAACCGGTCATCTTTGGGGCAACGTTGAGAACCTCCATGCCAGGGCCAAAGGAAACGTCAACCCCCGAGATTTGGCGGGTTTCGATGGTGCTTGAGCCCTATATCAGGGACAGAGTCTGTTAGCCATGCTCTCCAGAGCCGAGAACCATAACGTCAAGACAGACGGGGGTAGAAGTTCTCGCAACCCTTACGTCCATGTGGTACTTGGAGTTGATCTCGGCAACTTCTGGTGGGAAGCGCTCTAGAGGAGCTTGTTCGGGTCTGCTTGATTGGTTTTCTCTGTCCATGATGTTGATGCGTAAAAGAGCTTGTTTGAACCGATAGTTTTCTGGCACTAACTGTTGATAGTAGCGGACTGAAAGAAGCAAAGACTTTTCAGTGGAGGATTTTTGGAAAAACCAAAAGGTGCAATGTGGCTCGAAGAGCTGGGTCTTAAAGTTTTCGTGTCTGCAGTGGAAGAGCCAGTGCTTTCTTGCCTCTGCCCAACAGAGAGGCTTATTTATGCCCGTGATACCTACATGATTCAAGAATCAATGATGCCGGACATGCGAGCAGTAGTAGTTCGCAAGATGCCCGCTCCGCTGCGCTGACGCTCATCCAGGTGACAACTTGGACATCATTCTCGCTACACGCGAGATACCGCCAGCCACGCAAGCCATCACATGCAGCAACATCGCTGTAGCTTGCTCTAGATATGCAATTTTCGCCAAAGTCGAGGGTTAACAGTGGGTATGAGATGGCCAGTTTCCCGGGCATTTGCGTCGACAGTCAAGCAGGCTTGGTGGCTTGGTGATGGCATCTGGGAAAGATAAGACGGTGCAGCAAGCTCGGACAACGTAATGGAAAAAAAAAAAAAAAAACTTTGCACATGAGCAGATGTGGCAGTCCGCTTGTTTAAACCCCGGCGTTATGCGGAAGAACAAGGCAGGTGCAACCAGATGTCGGAATATCCGGAGGTCCGGAGAAGAAGGCAGGTGCATCCGGGCCCGGGCCAAGAGTGGTCTTAAACCCGGTACACAGCTACCAAGTCAGCTACACAAACCCGTTTTCTGTACATGATACGCTGCAGTGCACGTCAAGCCATGGTCGATAAGCGATCAGGTCGCCGAGGACTTCGAAAACAATTGACAGGCGGGGTCACATGTTTCAACCATGCCTTATCTAACAAGCAAATGTCATTGCGGTTCAAGACGTGGGGACAGCTTCCGTAATCTCTTTTCAGGTTTATGTGAGATCAATCACGCAAACGGGGAATGATGATGTAGACTGAGTGATAGAGCTAAGCTGTATCCAAAAGCTGGCTATAGTAACAATGAACGAAGCTCTGGAGATCTTCCAAGTAGGAACATCCCTCTGGTGGTGACCAGACAGGTGCCAAAGGAGGTTGCAGGTCAAAGGACAGACTGTCGCTCTGTGCTGCAAACACCACAGGATCTTCTCACGCAATGTTCTTAGCAGATGGTCACTTTCAAGTTCATTCATGTTCGGTATATTGAGCGAAGCTCTGTAACATTTCATACTACATTCTCTCCGGGGTATCATTTTAGCTCCAAACGAACGACAGGGCAAAACAGCTCCAAAAACCAAGAGAAAAAAAAACATGGCACAAAAGAGCCCGAGCAAGCCAAACCAAGGAAAGGCATCACCTCCAACTTCCCGTCGTTAACCCCTCCCGTCCGGCATCATGTACCAACCCACTATCCAGTGACACCCTCCGGTCCGGGCTCAAGAAGCAATCCAGCCTCAAAAAGCAGCCCGACTCCTCTCCCCCTTCAACCCCGCATTATACTCGCTCCTCTTCCTAACCACAAACGCCAATCCCAGCATGTAATCCGTCCCATACCTCGTCTGCGGCAAGTGCATCAGCGGGCGCATCATTCTCTCTGCCAGCCTCTCAGCCGGCATCTCGTTCCAGTCCACGTTATCCGCCACGCCACCCCACAAATTCAGCAGCAGCTTGAACAAGCTTCTGTTTGGCCCCTTAATACCCTGCAACGCCTCCTCCCAAAAGTCGATGCCCTGATCTAGCCGTTCAGACATGGTCGCCTGCCGCGACATGGAGATCCACCGCTTAGCTACAGATTCCGGGACCAAGGGCTGTGGAAGCTCAGAGAGGAAGAGTAGAATAAGGTCGGCGGCTTCATAAACAGTGAATTGGTTCCAATCCATAACCTTGCCGTAACCGGTTTTCGGAGAGCTGAAGATGGTTTTAAGTCGTTGCAGGCGGTGGGGGTCGCCTTCTTGCGCGAAAATTTGTGGCGCGCGCAGCCCGTGGTCTTGGATGAAGTAGACGCATCGCAGGATGCAGAGCGGGTAGTCGCGCGTGGAGGAGCCGCCGCTGTCGTGGCGGGTGCCGGCGAGGCCCTTGGCTACGGACATGGAGTCGGCGAGGGAGACGCCGAAGATGGCACCGGAGGAGATGATGGAGACTGGTCGGGAGGCTTCAGCGGGACCGGGGGTGGTAGGGGTGGGAGGCATGGCCATGAAGGAGGGGTTAGCGAAGGGGGTGCTATTTAAGCCGAAGGCTAGCGCGAGGGATGGGGTGGATGATTTGGCGGAGCTGGTGCTGGCTGTTGAGTGGGAGCGTTGGCGGCTGAAGCTGAGGCCTTTCAGGGCCGAGGAGAGGCGGGAGCTGCTTCTTCGTAGTACGTTCGGCTTGGGGGAGTTCGTGATGTTGGAACTGGATGTGGTCGGTCGAGGAACGGGTACCGCTGGGCGAGGGTTTTCCCAGAGGGAATCGCGGTTTTGGCCGTCGGTACGGCCTGGTATAAGAGCCCCGCTCATGTGTGGGAAGGGATTGATAAAGACTGGTCGAGGTGATATGGCCGCCGAGTCACTCTGGGTTCGAAGATGCGGGCTTTGGCTTCGGGTTTCGAGATCCAGGAACGTGCCAGCAACATACGGGGTGCTAGTATAAGAGTCGGATATGCTGGGACGGTGATCGCTGCGAGTGACCGAAGCGGCCGATGATGAAGATCGTCTCGCTGACCTTTGCGGTGGTGTTGGAGGTCGAACCGGCATCTCCATTAGTTCATCCAGCATCTCGTCGAACTCGTCCAGTGTCATGTCGATATGGGTTTGTGGTATCGGGATATTCGATGTTTTGGCATGGACAAAGGCGTGGTCGTCATCGCCCATGTCGATAGCGCTATCTGGGGCATTATCGGTCGAGGAGTGGGCACTGTTTCGTTGACCTTCGAAATGGTCCATCTCGCGGTCGACAGCGGCGAGAGCATTTCCGTATAGCGCATCGAGATAATGTTGAAGCTTTGCAACGGCGCCGTTGTGGCGGGATTCGTCTTCGAGTCGAGCAGCAACACGGCTGACTTGGGCTAAAACGTCGGCCAACTCGTCCTTGCCGTAAGATACCCCAAAGGCGTCCTCCATAAAAGTTCCTCTAACCGGACTTTGTTCGCTTGGTGGTTTGCTACCAGTTCTTTTTTTTGCACATGTTAGTATTAGAACCCTGCATTCCAAGTCCCATAGGAAGCGCACTTACAACGCAACCAAGTCCACAGCCAGTCCCAAGCTGGCCTTGTACACCTCCAACGTCCACCGCAACTTGGCAATATGTCCCCTACTAGCCATCCATCGCGACTTCTTGTCCTGCCTGGAGAGACCAACACGGTCCAAAATCGAGACGCATCCTTGGATTTCGTTAATGATGGTGAGGCAGTAGCCGAGTACTTCGGGAGTTCTTTGCGCCAGCTGTTCTGGAAGAGATGGGACGTCGTCCTTGAGAATATCGAGAATGCCGTTGAGGGAATGGAGTTCGCTGGATATGGGATCGAGGTCGGCGCGCGATTCCCGGACTTCGCGCATGAGACCGTGGATGGCGGTGACGGTCTTTGCGATAGCGGCGATAAGTGCGGAACACCCGGCGTCGATGGCTCTGAAAAGACAGAACAAGACAGGGTTAGCCATGGTGTTGCTTTGGACGATACCCCAAGTTCTCTCCAACTGTTCGTCTGGTGTTTCTTGAGACTCTCTGGAGACACGGTTACTTACATGCACTGCTCCATGTTGCCCGACCCGAGCCTACCGGCCATATGGTCGGCGGCGTTTTGGTGGAGCGTCGTCGCCATGGGGGATTTCGCTCTCTGCTGGTCTTGTCTACACCGATATACGGTTGCACCACGGTATTATGGAGTATCACCGACAGGTCGACAAGCAGATGAGGAAACCGGACAAAACAGAAGGGAAAAGACGAACACAAGGCCGAGACCCGCTGGGGGAGGACTGGAGTATTAGTCTGATCTCTAGCGTAGACGAGTCTATCTGACTGATGCCCATGCTTATTGCTTACATGTAGTGTACACATGGTATATTTGGGTGGTGTGTGACAGCCGAACCGGACCCTTGTTCCGCATGTCCCCAAAGTCCATCGGGAAGGTGGCATGGCGTACCGTGGATCAATGGATTGGCGTGGTTGATTGACGGCGGCCTAACTGTTTCCTGTCTTCTACGCCCGTGGACCGACTAACCACCGGCGTCGATGGCGTCTTGGGGCGTCCTGGCGTTGCTGGAATGTGGATGACTGTCATGGCTACACCACCGACGGCGAATACGTATACCTGTCGCACATGCCGATTTCCACCGTCGTCAGAATCATCTTTTTTTTTCTCTGTCATCCAGGAGGCAAAAACCATGTCCCAAGTTTTCCTGGGTTTCGAAGCACCCATATCTTGCGGTGTTTTTCCCTGAAGCGAGACTGATTTGCGCCCGCCACAGGTCGGGTCCCATAGTAGAGCCCACAGCAAGATAGATGATCGCGACAGGTCCCTCCGTCCACTTTCCGCTTGTGGTTAAAGGCAACGCCTTCCCCTCAACCTGCCATTGGCCGGCCGGTCAATTCGGCCCACCGGTCAAATCGACTTCGCTTCCTGTCGCTTGGTGGGTGTGGGTGAGGGTGTGTGCAGTGGTGCATCGTGACTTTTGTGAGACTGGACTCTCGTCGCTTTCACCACTTTGTCCGTCCTGCCCGTCGGGTCAACTTGTCCGCTGCCGTGGAATGGAAAGTGCAGTGGGAATGAGAATCGCCGGTGTGGTGTGGTAGGGGGTCCAGGGGGGGGGGGGGTTCGTCAGTTCCACTATGCTAAACAAAAAGGATCCACAAAGTTCATCCCTGGTTGTTCCTCGTTAGCGCGGGAGTTCACTACGCACTCTGCGCAACTCAACCACCACTCCACCAAATTCCATGCAAGAAACTGGTCTTAACCAGATGCGTTTTGGTTACTTCATACACTCTATCCCAATTTTCGTTTTGAATGTGGTTGTTCTGTGTTTTTCTGTGTATTTTTGCAGACAAGAACCGCGCTAACAAACAAACCAGGGTTGTTGAACTGTAGGTTCGTGCGGGGGAAGGGGTCCACGAAGCCACGAGCCAATTCCCAAAACCACATGCGATTGCGGGGGATGGACGCGGCTCGGTTCAACTCACTGCAAAGAAGAATCAGAAGAAGGATTGCAAGACTGCCGAGGACCGGCGATCTTCCAGGTTTCACTCTTCGTTGTCGACCATGTGCAAGTCAAAAGTGTCTCGGAAGTTGTCGAGGTTGTTTGACGACATTCACAAACATCGATGTGCACCCAGACAGAATAGTAGCACGATTCACGAGGGTCTGCCCGGAACGGTCCAGGCAATATCCTCGCCCAATATCCAGCAATTATCGACCATCTATTGAGCCATCCATAAGCACTGCATTCTCGGTAGATACACGACTGGTTACCTACCAACCGAACCGAATGAGCCGCTCAACCACGGAACCACACAACTGCTCAACCGCTTTCACCTCCAAGACCGAGCTGAGCTGAGTGAACAGTCAGAGTCCAGGCGGCCCAGCGGGCTAGCCAGACGTATTGGAGGCGAGCTGAAGAAGCGTGATCAAAAATTCGTCAAATGTGATGATCCAGACTTTGACAGACTCACAGACATCTCTATTTCCTTTTCAGCGTTACATTCCATTCTCGGTCGCCTGTGCCCCATCCATGCCTCTCCAACAGGCCGTGGTGCCGTGTCCGTGCTGCAGTGAGAAAACGTGGGTGGTGCTGAGAAAAAGAGAGTGATGAAGAAACAGAAAACGTGGCCCGAGCGGCCCAAGAGCTGCTGCACCCTGCAAGCAATTCGATAGCGTGAAACGAGGAGGAGGCCCTGGGGCCTGGAGGTCTGACCACCTTCTTAAAGTTCTTTGTTGGATGGATGTGATGAGTGACGGAAGATTGTTCGACGAATTCTTGTCGATTTTTTGAGATTCTCAGATTTGCAGGGGATGTAAGGATTGTTTTTTCGTCGGTTTCAGGTTCAAGTTGTCACAATTTCACATTTCACGGTTGCGTGCAGGCTGGGTGTTTGTTGATGGGGTTTTGGGGAGAGTCAGTGTTTTGAAGTCTGAAGAAAAAGAAAAATGTCATTGCCAGAGAGAGGATGATGCAGATATACGAGAGAGAAACTGAACAAGCAATGATCCTTTTGGTGTTTCAAGTGTGGTATAAGTTGGCTTGGTTTTTCCGAGGATCGTCTTGCTGTTGTAACACTTGGATGCACTAGGCGGGAGGAATTTGCCATGTTTCACTAACACCATGTGCTGCACACAAAGAGCATTCCTGTTAAGGTCAGTTAAGGTCTTGGAAATACTGAGAGCCATACCTACCTAGTCACAGATATGGACTTTTCACCCGAGCAAGCAGTTACAAAATGTCAAAATAGCTCATGGAAACAGGGTCCGTATGCTATATGTTCTATGGTAGTTATTCATATACTTGCTAAGATATGTACAGTAGAAGTATGTTGTAAAAAGTATGTGCAAGCGCTGGATGATCCCCCCCAAAATGCAGACGAATCCCAACTGTTTTATCCAAAGTATCAGGACTTGTACATCCCGACAACTCGGGCTGAAGGGACCACACTCGGTACTTCACCACCACCACCACCACCATTCTTTCTTCAACCGCAGAGCCTCAGACCAACTTGACCCATTTAATTGAGGCACTGGCTGTACCAATCGTTCTGGAACTTGCAAGTGCCCGAAGCGCAAGTGGTAGGGCCAGTAAAGCCCTTACCACCGCACTGTCCATAAAGAGCAGCAGCGCCGGTACCCGAGCCACCGCCGTTGGTAGGCTGAGGGGTGCTAGCCTTGGTAGTAGGCTGGGGGGTGCTAGCCTTGGTAGTAGGCTGGGGGGTGCTAGCCTTGGTAGTAGGAGCAGGGTTGGAACCACCAGAGCCACCACCGTTGCCGGAGGCCGAGCAAGTGAACAGCGAGGGGCCGGGGATCTGGTACGGCTTGCCGCCGTTGTCGGTCTTGCCGCTGCTGCCGTAGATGTTGATGAGGATACCCGGGTCGGAGGCCGAGTAGGCACCGGGGAAGCTGACGGTGCTGGAAGGCGAGGTGCTGCCGCCGCCGGTGACGTTGATCTGGGCGCAACCCATGTAGAGCTGCGCGCCGGAGGGCGAGCCGGCATTGTGCAGCGCGATGATCTCGGCACGCATGAGGTACTGACCCGGAGCGATGCAGGTCGGCATGTTGAAGTAGGCCCAGCCATCGTTGGCGATCAGGTCATCGACGGCCCACTTGCCGTTGCTGAGGCCGGCTTCGGCGACCTTGAACCACTTGAGCCCGGAGGTGCCGGTGGTGGCGGCGTTGTCGACCTTGGCGAGGTAGACGATGACAGGACCTGGAAGAAAGACACGTTAGCGGACCGTCAAGAGCAATATACTGAAGAATATGAGTGGAAGCTTACCCTTGTGAGAAGCAGCAATCGGGTTGTCAGCATCGTTGGGGCCAGAAGCACCGCCGATCTCGTGTCCCCACCAGTGTCCAACCTTGGCACCAGCCGGAACGGTAAGGACGTTGCTATCTTTGATCGAAACAGCGTTGCAAGCCATGTCGGAGGACTGGACGTCGGTGACGGGGTTGTTGTTGGCAGGAGCACGGATGCCCTTGAGCTGGCCCTGATCGGCACCGTTGACGGACACCTTCTGGAAGATGGTGTGGGCGCTGGCCGAGGCCACGAGGGCCGCGAGGATGCTTCCGGTCTTCATGTTGGACTGTTGTTAAGGAGTGTGTTGGACTGTTGTTAAAGAGTGATGCGTGGGGCGTTATGCTGATGGTGTCACAATGGGATTAAAACTCGAGAAGATGACGGGAGTTGGGAGCACTTATACTCGTCTACCATCCACCATCCTCGACGTCTTTGAGATTAAAGGCCTTCGGTATAGTTTCGCCCCTTTTCCTTGACGTCTCGGATGGTAGTACCGTCTCCCTGCATCATTGGCTTATCCCGGTTTTTGAAACTTCTCGAACGGGATGCGGAGGTCTAGTCCACGGGCGTGGGATGCCATCGTGTCGAACCTGGATACGATGTCTCCTTCGTGGTGGCGCTCTTCCCCGGATTTTCTTGCTTGACTTGATGCAAAGCCATTGTTTCTCGACCCCAGCGTGGTACTGCTAAATCTCGCTAGATCCCAGGATGCGATCGGTCCGCTCTCCGACATGCCGGATTTTCGGTTCTAGCCCCCCTGCCATCCCGGATCGGGACTCTTGGCAGTTCGGGTTTTCACAACGTCCCTCCGAGATTTCCTTTTCCGGGTCTATAATCGAGGTGAAAAGGGGCATGCATCGACCCAAATCTCGTGAGCGGTTCCGGGAAGAGAGAGCGGATCGGCCGAGAGTGCGACCCTGTGACAGGTCGCCGCGGTGTTGCATGTAGCCAAGTTCTACTGCCAATGCCATCTACGCCTTGGGTTTCGAACGCAGGAGGTAGCAATAGTGATAAATATCTGGATCAGTCTCCCTCGCCTTGGCGGTTGGAATCTTGGTGATGACCTCGACGTCAAACGGCAACTGCGGAATGTCATAGCGGAAGGCCGAGTAGCTCACGGAGATCCAGACACCACCATCGGCCAGACTCCGGTGAATGCCTTGGGCCATGGCCAAAACCGCATCGTCGCCTGCGCAAGAAATAGCATCAGCTGTGCTCTTGTCGATGACAAGGTGGTATTTCTGAAAAGATATATCGGGAACGGAATCGAGATGTGTGGCATCGGCAGTGATGTATTGCATTCTCACATGGCCAAACGCGGCCTTCTCGAGGCGCCGGCCTCTCTCTGTCGCCAGAGGCTCATAGTCAACATTAGTAATGTTGGCAAAGCCACGCGTCCGGAGTTGGACTTGCAGGTCACTCGTGCCGAAACCCAGATGAAGGATACTGGCATCAGAACCGGGCAACTTGTTGAGAAAAGACTCAAGAAGGGGCATGAACGTAGACGATGGGATCAGCCATTCAAAGGCCGTCTCCGACTCGAAACGTGTGTGCCAATAGCTCTGCTTGTCAAAGTCGGGCATTGGGGGTGTTATTGAATCATGAAACAATTATGGGATGAACTCCTGTCTTGAGCGTCTTTTTGCCGGCAGCAGTGTGCCAAGCCAAACAAAGCTCAACGCAGCAGCTGATAGCAGCTGTCAATGGAAGAGCCAGCTCGGGTGCCAGCTGCAGAGTGGGTCCACAAATCACCAGGACTGCCAATCCCGGTCTTTGCCCTTCGTTTGCTCCTTGACACCACAATTCGAAGTCACATCAACAACAGTGTCGGCACTGGATATTTCAAATACTTTTGCTATTGAAAGCAGCAAACTTATAAAAATTGATCTAGATCTATACAAATGCAACGCTGAAGACAGAGTACGAGAGACGAACGCGCACATCGCAACCAAACAGTGACCAAAGCATCGCGGTCTAGAAAGGAAAAGAGAAAGAATCATAACCACCATTCATCACTCCTCCCAAGTGTTAAACCATGACCTTTGAACGCCATACAAAGGGAAAGAAAGAAGTCCAAGGAGATCTTAACGATTCCTCTCAACCAACCACAACCCCTCAAGCATCTTGAGCCTCCATCATCTTCTTCGTAATCAGCTCCGATAACAACGTCAGCGTAGCCGCCGCCGACAACAGCGTCAAGTACGGCACATCCACCTTGAAAGCCTGGAAGATCCACGCCCTAAACTCCGCAGCCAACATGCTATCCACGCCCACCTCGCTGATCGGCTTGGTCAGGTTCAGCTTGTCCTCGGGAATCAGCACCAAGTTGGAGAACTTCTTGGAGATCATCTTGAGGATCGCGTCTTCGACCGAGGCGCCCGTGGCAATGGCCTCGGCGACTTCGGCGGGCATACCGCTGGCTGCGCCGCTGCCGGCCGCATCCGTGGACTCGTCGAGCGCGGCCGACAGGAGAGAGGCGCGCGGGTCGCCGAGGACAGGGGAGGTGCCCTCGAAGCCCTTGGCGCGCAGCTCCTTGAGGCCGAGAGGCTCGAGACCAGTGAGGACGTGGGCGCGGGCGAGTTCGTCGTAGCTACCGGGGATGGAAGTGGGAGTGGCTAGGGAGGCGTCGATGATTTGCAGCATCTCGTCCTCGTTGATTGCTTGGATGCCCTTGCGGAGGAGCATAGCTTCGATCTCGGGGTTCTCATGCAGGTAGCCGACTTCGGAAATCATACCCAGACCGATGGAGGTGGCAGGCAGGCCGAGGGAGTGGCGGTGGCGGGCGAAGACGTCGAGGAAGTAGTTGGCCGAGCAGTAGTTGGACTCGGTGGCGGTTCCGACGCTGCCGGAGATGGAGGAGGTCATGAGGAAGAAGTCGAGTTCGGAGTCGCGACCGCGAATGGCATTGTGGAGGTTCCAGGAGCCAACGATCTTGGGCTTGAGACCGGTGAGCCAGTAGTCGCGGGGCATGGTGGTGAAGAGAGCTTCCTGTTTGGGGGAGTTATCGGTTAGTATTCGCTTCATTATCACAAAAGGGGGATTGAGACTCACATCAAGACCCATAGCAGCCTGGATAACACCGCCAATCGGTCCATCGATACCATTGACAGCCAACTCGACATCCTCCATGTTGATAACATCACCACGAACCACCGTCACCTGCGCACCAGCGAGCTCGAGATCCTCGACCAAGCGACGAGCAGGAGCCCTGTCTGTACCGCTACGGCCCATGAACACAAACTTGCGAGCACCACGAGCAAGCATCCACTTGGACATCGACCGACCAAGACCACCGAGGCAGCCAACGAGGAGGTAGCTCTTCTCCGGGCTAAGGACGGTGTCATACTTGAGCGGCAGAGTGGGGACAAGCGAGGCTTCGTTCTCGAGGGAGACCACAACAGAGCCAGAGTGGCCCTTGGCCGCCAGCGCGCGGAAGGCATCGCGGACCTCAGAAACGTCAAACACCTTGGGAGAAGTAGCCAAGTTAAGCTCACCCTGGCGGTAGAGGGCAATGCTATCAGCCAACAGCTGGGAGCGGATCTTCTGGCCAGCAGGAGTCTTAAGAGACAGGATGTTGGCAATGTCAAAGGTCGTGACGGTGACGCTCTTACGGAAGAGGGTCGAGTCAGTAGCAATGGTCTCAGCGAGGCCAGACTTGCCGACATGCACAAGACGTCCGCAGTCAGCGAAGATACTGCCGATGCTGGAGATGGGGGCAGCCTCGTTGGCAAAGTTGAGGACGACATCGACGCCACGACCTTCGGTGGCCTTGAGGAGCTTGGCGACGAGGGCCTTGTCATCCTTGGCGAAGACGCGGTCCGCAGACAGGTTGGTGGTGTCACCGACGGCAAACACCTCGGCGCCAGCGAGCTGAGCGACGCGGATGGCGGCCTGGTCAGCGGCGATGTCGCTTCCGGTGATGACGAGGACGGACTCGTCGGCCTGGACGTGGGCGCGGTTGTTGACGGCGTAGATGGCGGTGCTGAGCTGGAGAGGGACGCTGGACAGGGTGGTGAAGTCCTCGTTGTCGGCCAGCTTCTGGCAAGCCCAGGCTGGGACACTCTCGGTAGTGGCAAAGTAACCGGGGGCCATGACGACGACACGGTCACCGACAGCGAGGCTCTCAACGCCGGCGCTGACCTTGGTGACAACGGCGGTGTACTGCGAAGTGCAGAAGGAGCCGCTGGTGTTGTCCCCGTCGCCGTTGATGGCCTGCAGATCCTTGGTGTTCAAACCCACTGCCTTAACGGAGACCTCGACGTGACCTTCGGCAAGCTGGATATCCTTAGCCTCCTCACGCCGGAAGAAGATGGAGTCAATTTGGCCGACCATGTCGGTGCCAAGACGGAAGGGTCTAGCCTCCTTAAGCGGCAGAGCAAGCTTCTCAGCACCCTGCTTCTCGCGGAACACCCTGTTGAGAGACTCCTCAGGAACAAAGCGGCTGACATGGAGCAGACCAGCGTTCTGGATGAACTCATAGTCGGGATCCGCCTCGATAAGCGCCTGCTGGAGGACCTCAACAACGTGCTTAGCCGACCTCTCAACAGGGGTGCTCTCATGGTCAACATCAACCACAAAGAAGCGGAGCGAAGGCTGCTCGAGCATCAGGGCACGCGAGAGACCGTAGACAACAGCATGCTCAGGCGAAGCAGCCTGGAAGAGACGGCCGCCGGTGACCCAGACGAGGTTGGTGCAGTTATCAGTCAAAGTCTTGATGTGCTTCATCTCGTCCTCAGTGACACGTGAGAGAACCGGGTCCTCGAGCTCGATGGTGGAGATGACGCGGGTGTGCGCGGCGATGATGTCGGCCGTGACGCTCTCGAGCGGGATCCGCTTGGCTTCGAGGCCGGTGATCTTCTTGGCCTGGGCGGCGATGGCACTGTTTAGGACGTGGTCGGCGTTGCGCTCGACGATGAGGACCTGCTTGGAGAGCGTCTTTTGCTGCTTGGCGGTGATCTCCTGGGGAGTTTGGGCGAGAATGGTGCCGGAGGGGGCTTGCAGGGCGGTGAAGCCGAGGGATTGGAGCTTCTCGGCGTCGGCGGAGGAGCCGTTGAGGAGGATGGAGCCGTCCTCATCGACGAGCTCCTTAGCGGCCTCGAGGTCTTGGGCCTTAGAGCCGAGGATGACGACGTCAAAGACTTGAGCGGCAGTTGAGGCCTTGCCCTCGTTGGTGAGGTCCTCGAAGGTGAGAGTGCCCTCCTCAGAGTAGGAGCCGCTGACCAGGGTCTTGCACTTCTTAAAGTCGGTCTCGAGGCGGAGGGTGTCAGCCAAAAACTCGTTCAAGTTGACATCGAGGTTCAAGATGCGAAGTCTGGGGTGCTTGTGAATGAGCAAGTCCAGAGCAGCTCCCAAGCGAACAGTAGCATCATCAGCCTTGCTCTCAGACTTAGCAGCATACTGCTCGATGTACTGCGAGAACTCCTCCGCATCATCAGCTCCAAGCCTGGTCACATCCGGCTTCCAGACAACGCGAAGCATGGGGTGACGTTCATCACCAGCCTCCTGCTGGATGCCGCTCTGATAAGCAACCTGCCTGCACCGGTTGATCTGGAGGAAGACACGTCCCTCATCATCAAACAGCTCACCATCAACGCGGATGGTACCAAAACCAACGGCCTCAGAAGTAGCGTTCACCTTGAGCTCCTTCTGCCCGCCAACAGGAGCGCGGAGGTGCATCTCCTCAATGTGTACGGGAACCTTGGCGCGCAGCTCACGGACAACACCAGAGGTGCTGGCAATGATACCAGCCTGGAAGAGGGCATCGATAGTAATCGGATGAATAAGATAGTCCGACTCAGTCGAAGGACCGCTGCCACCGCCCTGGCGGAGTTCCGTCTTGGCCAGCGTGTGCGGGTTCTCCTTCTTGCGGGGGTTCTGGATCTCGGTGAGGGACTGGAACTGGCCCTGGAAGTTGAGCCCGCCCTTGGCAAACTTGCCGTACCACGTGCGCGGCGCCTGGGGCTCCATGGTGGACGGGACAATGGGGAGGCTGACTTCCAGCGGAGCGGGGGAGGCGTCGATCTTGACGAGACCGTTGGCGTGCGTGGTGGCTGTGCCGTTGGTGTAGGAGCTGATGTTGAATTGGTACCAGCCTGCGTCGGTGGCGCCGCCGGGGAGCTGAGCCGGGTAGAGGGTGGTGAAAAGCTCGACGCCGGCGTCGGTCTCTTCGCTGCCGAGGGTCAGGGCCTTGGTGATGTTGACGTTCCGCAGGCTGAGAGCAGGCTCTTGCTCCTTGGTCACGTCGGCGACTTGGCACATGGCTTCAACCGCCATGGCGAGGTAGCCAGCGGCCGGGAAGACGGTGGTGGTGTCGAGCTTGTGGCCTTCCATCCAGGGGATGTCCTTGGCCTTGACAACGTTCCTCCAGTTGGTCGAGATGCCGTTGCCGCCGTGGACTTGAGAGCCCAGCAGGTCGTGGCGAGGATACTTGCGGTTGCGCCACTCGACGCTGACGCGCGACTCGTTGAAAACAGTGCCACTGTAGTCCCAGGTGTAGTTGGGCAGGTCGAGCAGCATCTTCTCCTGGGTCCTCACGTTCTTGCGCGCCTTGGGGCTGTTGAAGGCCGAGTCGACATAGTTGACGCCCTTGAAGGAGACATCGTGGCCGTGCAGGAAGAGGTCGCCGACCAGGTTGAGGATGGTGGTGATGGAGTTCTTGCCGCGCGAGAGGGCGGAGCCGTAGTGCACCTTAGTCTCGCTGATGTTGAGCTTGGTGCGCGTCTGCTTGATGGGAAGCTCGAGAGCGGAGTGAGGGCCGAGCTCGACGAGGTGCGAGGCGGTGTCCTTGATGAGACGCTCGACGACGTTGGCGAACAGGACGGGGGACTCGAGGTTGGCGCGCCAGTAAGCGGGTCCGACAGCGTGGTTGACGACGGCGTCGGTGACAGAGGAAATGAAGCGGACGCCATTGCTAGTGGTGGGGAAGTCATCGCCGTCGAGAGCCTCGGTGAGGAGGTCCTCGTACTCTTGGCCAATGACAGCCATGTGGTGAGAGTGGTAGGCCTTGCCATCAGTCTTGAGGACTCTAGCGAAGGTACCAGCCTGGTCGAACTGGGCACGGAGAGTCTCGATGCCCTCGGTGTCACCAGAGATGGTGACGCTCTCGGGGGAGTTGACGCAAGCAACGCGGATCTTTCCATCGAGGCCAAGTTCGCTGATCTTCTTGTTGGCATCCTCAGCGCCGAGACCGGCAGCCATCATGGCACCGACCATGGTGCTCTTGGTGACACAGTGACCACGGTAGTAGGCGATGATGATGGACTGCTCGGGAGTGAGATAGCCGGCAGTGTAGGCAGCGGCAATTTCACCGGACGAGTGGCCGATAACACTCTCGGGCTTGATGCCCCAAGAAGCGAGCAGCTGGACCAGGGCAACCTGGACAGCAGTGCAGACAGGCTGAGAGCGCGAGGCATGGTTGATCATGCTGGTCTTGGCCGGCTCAAGGATGGCGCCCTGGAGAGTCCAAGTGGGAGCATGCGGGAGCATCTGCAAAGCAGCGTCGAGCCTCTGGATGGTACGACGGAAGCTGGGGAACTCCTTCATCAACTCCTTGCCCATCTCGGGCCACTGAGCGCCCTGGCCGGTGAAGACGAAAGCCAAGGGGAGCTTCGAGTAGGTCTTGCCCTGAAGAGCGACGCGCAAGTTCTCGGGCTTGAGGTCATCCTTAAGCGAGTCCTGGCCGCTGAGGATGTAACCACGAGTGCTGAGGTGGGTGCGCTTGACACCGAGGGTGTAGGCCAGGTCAGCGATATTGACGTTGTCAAAGTCAATCGCAGCCGCAATGTCAGAGACTCGGCGCTCGAGAGCAGCGGTGTTGGAACCAGAGAATGGGAGGAACAAAGTCGAGCGGGTGAGGGAAGCCGGCAGGGAGCCGCGGTTGTATCCAACCGGGACGTGCATCTGGGGAGCCTCAAGAATGGCGTGGGCGTTGGCACCGCCATATCCGAAGGAGTTGACACCAGCGCGACGGAAGAGCCTGTTGGTGTTGTGAGGAAGGTTCTTCGGCCAAGAGGTCGTCTCAGTGACGATCTGGACGTTCCACTCATCGGTCTTGATCTTGGGGTTGATGTTCTTGACGCCATACGTGGGAGGGATCTCTCCCTTCTCGAGGGCCATGGCGACCTTGATGATGCTGGAAAGACCGGAGGCAGCCTCGGAGTGACCAAGGTTGCTCTTGACGGAGCCGATTAGGAGGGGAGCACCCTGGGGCTTCTTGAACACGCGGGACACGGCCTCGACTTCGATGGGGTCACCGACCGCGGTACCGGTACCGTGGCACTCAATGTAGTCGGTCTCGTCGAAGCCAAGACCGGCTTGAGCATAGGCCTTGCGGATCACGGCTTCCTGGCCATCGGCGCTGGGAAGGGTGATACCGTTGGTCTTACCGTTGGAGTTGATGGCAGTGCCACGGATGACGGAGCGGATCGGGTCGCCGTCACGGATGGCATCGCTGAGCCTCTTGACGAGGATGGCGCCAATGCCATCAGCTCTGCCGTAACCATCGGCAGACGAGTCGAATGTGTGGCAGGTGGAGGTCTTGGAAAGGACACCAGCCTTCATGGTGGCGAGCTGCTGCTCGGGAGACTGGATAAGGTTGGCGCCAGCCACGATGGCAGAGTCGCACTCTCCGGCGAGCAAGGCGGTAACAGCCGCATGCAAGCAGTACAGCGAGGACGAGCAAGCAGTGTCGATGACGAAACTGGGACCCTTCATGTTGAACACATGGCTGATCCTGTTAGCCAAGATGGTGGTGCCCAGACCGGTCGCCGAGTAGCGATGGGTATACTCGGAATCCTTGAGTTGCATGGTGATGAAATCCGTCACGAAGTTACCGACATAGCAGCCAATGTTGGCGTCAGAGACCTGATCCAGTGTGAAACCGGCATTCTCAAACGTCTCGAAGACAACCTCAAGCAGCTTGCGCTGCTGGGGATCCATGTACGTGGCCTCGAGGTTGTTGATGCCAAAGAAGGAGTTCTCGAACCCACGGATGTCGTCCTCGATGAAGTAGCCGCCCTCCATGTTGAGCGACCCGGGCCGGTCCGAGTTGGGGTGGTAGAAGCCGTCGATGTTGAAGCGCGACGGCGGGAAGCGGCTCTGGGCGGTGCGCCCTGCCTTGAGAAGCTCCCAGAGCTTGGAGCTAGAGTGGCTTCCACCGGGCAGACGACATCCTAGTAAGCGGGTGTTAGCCTTGGTCCGGGGAAGGTGGGATGCTGTCACGAGTGTGGCTAGTGGCTGGACTTACCCATTCCAATGATAGCGATGGGCTCTTGAGGGTCCACGGCGCGCCCATTGTTAAGTCCGTTGAGGCCGGCGACGAAGCCATCGCCAGCGGCACTGGTACTGGTCGGCGTGGAAGAACCGGACGAGTAGTCGGAGTCGACGGTGCTGTGAGGGGCCATCTTGAAAGATTTGGTGGGTGGAGATGTGTCCTGTCAACGGATTGTGAAGAGATGGGAGTCTGAATGCTTTGAGGAGGAAGCACGAGTGTATTGTTGATGTGATGAGGATGATGCTGATGGTGCTCTAGGGGGTAAGTTGTGCTTTGATGGAGACGATGATCATCTTTCTTATACATTGTTTGTCCCCCCATCGAGGTCAAAGACAATCATCGTGATCATCATCATCATCATCGCCGGCTTACTCGCGTACGGAGGACTGCGGTTTACACAAGTTCCATCCAGGAAGGCCTCTTTCTTCGGTTATCTTCCTGAATGAGCACGCCGAAGGCATTCACGGGATAACGACTTGCACAAGTTCTATGGCCAAGCGGTTAGAGCTATGCTGTTCCCAAGGGGATGAAGCTACCCAGTTCATCGCCGTGTATGGAGTAGCATGGAGTACGGACACTATCTTACCGCGCGGTAAGGGAAACACCGATATCCGTCTCGGCCCCGCTTGGAGCCCTTTATGCAATATCCGATGTTTCGTTTACTTCTTCCCCTGATGGGGCATATCCGGCTTTGCTTGCCCCACGCTGTGAGTGAGCCGCAAGGTGCTAGTGGGGATGAACATGGAGAAATGGAGACAGTCCCGTTGCCGTTGGTGCATTAGACTATCTTGCTGGAGATCTTTGCATGCCTACCAGAAACGTCAGCTATCCTGTTCAACATTGCCCCCGGAACGCTGTACGGAACGTGTTTCGGTAAGCTTAACGCTATGATCATAAGGACTGGACAGAAAAGCGGTGTCTGGGCTCGAGTCAAGTGGCAGTCAGAGCTACCCAGGCTACACCAGCTCTGAGTTCGAGGTCGTAGTCGCCCTGAATGAAGCCCTCGGTAAAGAACCGCAGTCCTACAACCTACTTACCCCATGTCTGCCATTATTCATCCCCAGCTTTCCTTTGCGATGTTCTACACGGACACGGACTGCATTCCATAATAAACATGACAAGCGGCTGTTCCCTCGGCACATGGGCCGGTAGTGTGCTACGGGAGCTGCACCCCGTAGGTATCATTGACCGTGCAACTTTGAGATCGGAGATAAAGTCAAGGTTTCATCGTCCTACTTGCGCGGGCCACCGTTTCTCAAACTTGTTGCACCGGATTGAGACGAGATATCGCTCCCGTCTCGGAGGGTATCTGTCAATTTCATCATACCCACTAATGTTTCACCCATTAAAATTGAACAAAGCCCACCAAGATTGTATCCCGTTGTCTTCAAGCTCAGGCCCTTTGCAAATATACCCCTCAGCCCTACAAGAGCCGTGGAGTCCGTCAAAGGGACAGTACATCAACTATACTGGGCAAGTAATAATTAGGGTTCAGTTCAAGGGGAACTTGTGTGTTTTGCGTCGTACCCCGTAGGAAAGACGGTCAAGCACATGCCATTATTCGTTGAAAAATAAGGCCCGTTTCGTTCAATAAACGACGGACGGTCTTTATGTAGTGGCATCGCCAAAGTTCCTCACGCCTAAGAGACGTAGCATCGGCCGCCCACCATTTCCCCCGTCTTACGGTCTCGGACCGCCGAGCGGTTGTACGACCTTACAGCACTGATATCACCACATCACCGCGACCGGATCGTTGATATCGATAACAAACTCTTGGGAAGCAAACGTGAACGCTGCCTCTACACTTGGACGGATAGTGACGTTGAGCGTGCCGGACGGACGTCCAGCCCAGCCCGTTTCAGCCCACCTAACGGTTCGTTTACAGCGCTCTAGGAGCATCCTGCCTTACCCAATCAGCCACGGAACTCCCCGCACTCGTCTGGTATCTGCGTGATACCATATCTGGTTCTATTTGTCCCCTCCGGGGGGTTTAACATTCTTTCTGGGTATTTTGTGGCTCCCAGATTCACAACTGCAGTTGAGCGGTTGTAAACTAAGTAGTATCTATCCTCATCAACTTGGCATCATTTTGGGCACATCAGATCCCCCAAGAGGGATGTTCACGGTGGTTGTAGCAGGATGAAGACTACGATTCAGGTTCTCTTAGCGCCTTGAGCGTCATTTCATCCAGAGGTCTCACATTCACGGTCAAGTTCAAGACGTACCAGGGATCATCACCAAAGGTCGAGAAAAAATGGAAGTTCGCAGTGTTATCCATGATGAATCTAATGCATACTACTCCACTAACTCAAAAACCACCCTATCCCAGCACCGCCAGCCAATCTACTCATCCTTCTTATCCCCCTTCCCCTCATCATACTCCGCATATTCCTTCATCAAATACCCCATATCAAAGTCCAGCTGCTTGCCATTGACAATCAGCGGGTTGATGTCCAGCAGCGTGTACAGCATCCTCGCCGGCTTCTCGTCCGACGTGTTGCGCCACTGGTGCATCGCGCCGCGGTTGATCGAGACATCACCGGGCCTCAAGATGCGCTTCTCGCCGCTGCCGAGCGTGAGCTCGACCTCGCCTTCGCACACGGTGCCGATGCCCATGCAGAGGGCCCGGTGCATATTGGATTTGCAGCCGGGCGCGAAGTCGATCATGCGGACGCAGACGCCGTTGGGGATGTGGAGGGAGGGCTGGTTTTATGTTAACATTTTTGCTGGCTGGTATGAAAGGGAGGCAAAAGGGGAAGGAACGAACCCTGTTCTTGGCGAACTCAAGATCGACATTGCCGGTGAGCTCGATGGGGTTGGAGCCCGCGCTGTAGAGGATGTTTTGCGCAGCGGCACCGCCGAGCATCACGGCCCGGTGGTCGCCGTTGTCAGTCTGGACGAAGACGGCATTACCTTCGGCGTCGTGGCCGGTGATGTAACGGAAGGGGTCCCGAAGACCAGGGGCGGGGAACTCGGTGATGGGGCCGGAGGTGGACATTTTGAGAGAGAGAGAGAAGGTTTGTTGATGGACAGGACCGAGAAATGATGGTGCTTGGGATTTGAAGTTGATGAGGATGAAAAAGCACGGTCAAACTCTGATGTTATATCATCAAGTTTGTTGCATATCCTATGGTCCGTTTCATCTACCGGTTCCTCATGCTCTTGACGGTCAACGACCGCCCGATACCCAAGCGCGGATCGATTGCATTGCTCCAGCCATCGATCTCGGGTTCGGTTCACGAATACGGAATCTCACCACGGCATTTTCACGAACAATGACTTTTTGCTAGAATAAACTAACATTTGCTTAGTCGGATTGTGGATCACTCCCGGGATGCAACGCCGGCGGGTATTGCCTCCATCTCCGTCTTACACAAAGCTGACCTGCATCAAAATCCTACCTTCAATCTCACACCCGCACGGAGCTTCTTAATGAGATCGTGGAAAGCAAAACATGGGACTGATACTAGCTTAGTAGTATACCACTCAGTGTTCTGTAATCTTCAGCGACCGTCCGTCCCTCCGATGCATAAAATGGTAATCCTTCGGCGCCAATGACACTCGGTTTTGTTGTTAGCTAGACATCGCTACAACACGAGAACATGGATCTCACTGGCTCGGCATTCGTTATCGGAGGTACTTCCCTCATCGACTACTCTTGATCACTATCTCTAACTGACTGACTTTTCTTGTAGCAAGCGGAATCGGCAAAGCATGCTCGTTGGCCTTTGCCCGGTATGGTGTTCGAGGCATCATCGTAGCGGATCTTACCCTCGAAGCTGCTTCAGCGGTGGCAGCAGAGTGCAAATCTCTTGCTGCCCATCCGAGCTTCTTGGCTGAAGCAGTTGCCATTGATGTCACAAAGGAAGAATCCGTTCATGAAGCCATCGCATATGCACATCAAATCCTAGGTCGGATCGACTACGCTGTCAACAGCGCTGGTGTAAGCCCTACCATTCAATGAGCCCCCAATCACCATTCAGCCCACACTGACACCTCCTGTCTCGGATACAGGTCGGAGTGCAATTGGCCAACGAAATCGCCGAAGCCAGCGTCTCCGAGTTTGAGAAAATGTTCAGAGTCAACGTAACCGGCACCTTCCTCGTCACCCGCGTTCTCTCAGCCATCATGAAGACCCAAGACCCCGTTCCCGTTGACGAAGCCGTTCCCGCGCGGGGTGTCTCACGGGGTAGCATCGTCAACCTAGGGTCAGCATCGGGGTTCGTTGCTACCCCAGGCATGGTCCAGTACACGGCTGCCAAGCATGCAGTTAATGGTGTTACCAAGAATGCCGGTAAGTTGTTGGGTTACCCAAACTGCCGTGCCTGCTTACCTCTAGGTAGGCGAGGTAGGGTAGCAGAAAGGGTCCGTTCCGGGGTTTAACTGACGATCCTCTGACCGATAGCACTCGATAACGCCAAACATGGCATCCGTGTCAATAGCGTGTGTCCGTCGTGGGTCGATACCCCTATGATTCGCAAGGCGATGGATGACATCCCCGAACTCGGAGAGATGATCCAGAAAGCCGTTCCGCTCGGAAGGATTGCGTTGGCCGAGGAAGTTGCCGATGCGGTCATGTTTCTGTCTAGTCCGAGGGCGAGCTATGCTACGGGGTGTAATATGATCTTGGATGGGGGTACCACTCTTGCTGCTCATGTCTGATTGGGATCTGATATTCCGGAGGTTGATCAAGGGTGTACTCTCATAGAGATTGCGAATTGGTACGATCAGATCTTATGCGCGAGCAAAATCTTGTTGTGTACGGAGGATTTGTCTCTCGGTTCTAGGCTCACTACAACCTCGAAAGCCCATAACCCCCGATAATTCGTCTTCTCGGTGACAAACATCTTTACTTTAACTTAACAACAACAGGGTATCATACCACATCCCCAAGAACTTCATAAAGAGATCTCAACACATATTCCTCCACAGCATTATCTCCTGATTCATCATCAAACATCACATCTCCCACAGCTTTCTCATACAGTTCCAACGCTTCCACCTATCATCATTTACAATGGCACCTCCCAACAACAATCCCAACGGCTACTACGTCGAATCCTTTCCCGCCCCCGGCCTCCGCCAAATCGTCCGGCACATCACCGGCCTCAACGACCAAGGCGAATCCGTCTTCCTGCACTCCGACCACGGCGACCACCACCGCTTCATGGTCCAGAACCAAGCCATCTCCAACCTGCTCTACTCCACGCAAGAGACACCGGTCGATCTCAACAATAATGTTGATATCCAGAAGGCTAAGGAGAAGGAGGTCTGTTTTTCTCCCTATTTCCCATCCTTCCTTTCCTTTCCTTCCCCGCATCCAGTCTTTCAACCCTCCCCCCCCTCGTGAACCAGTACATACTAAAACGCCTGGCCCCAAAAAAGCCCCCCTTCCACTACAAATCCGGCTCCATAGTCCGGATGATCGATTTCGGCCCGGGCGTCGAGTCCCCCCTCCACCGGGCCATGACGATTGACTACGGTATCATAGTCGAGGGCGTGTTTGAGTTGGTTCTGGATTCGGGCGAGAAGCGGATCATGCGCCAGGGGGATGTGAGCGTGCAGAGAGCGACGGCGCATAAGTGGGTGAATGTGACCGGCAACGGAACACTCCCGGGGAGGGTGATGTGGGTGTTGCTGGATTGTAAGGAGGTGGTGGATGCGAGGGGGGAGAAGGTCGAGGGGTATTTGGGGAGTCTGAAGGAGCATTATGAGGGGCGGTAGATTGGTACTTCTTTTCATACCTAGGTAGCTGTGGTACTGTTTGGGGATGCTTGAGGATAATGAAAGGCATCTTGTGCAAGCAAAACTATCCGAAGAGCATGTGTTCTATTGTTGTAGTAATATCCCTTTTGGTCTTTAGTGAATGACGAACGGTATTGTTCAACGAGAAAGACTACCTTCACACATTGAGCAGCTAAGGTAGGCAACTGCCCTCGCTCTTTTCTGCATTCTTCGATTCCCCCTTTCCTTTTCCCTTCTTCAATCAACCCACTGTTTCACCAACAGAGACCTCGTCACAACCTTACCTTCCTTCAACCGACCGAGCATGGACAGATAGCTTTCCATTAATGGGTGGTCACCACGAACCACCTACTCTGCCCCATTCCACCCACCTCATTACCACGTTCAAACGAATAGTACCAACTAGCATCCGCCTCGACAGCCATGAACCAAGCTTCCAAGCTCCTCCCAAGCTCCATATATGGGGTCTAGCTCCACAAACCATTATCAATAACAACAACCACTAGTTACTTTGGCGGAGTGGTTAACGCGCTGCCCTGCTATTCGCAAGAAAGCATGTTGGGCAGTTTCTCCTTCCGAGGAGACCTCGCCACGCTCGAAGTTACGGTGGTTTGTGCTTTTGTGTGTTCATTGTGTTTTTCGGTCCCCTAAAATGGTTTTAAAATCGTAGATTTCACTCACCGTTTGCCGAACTATTGGGAGTTCGAAACCTTGGCTAACCTTGGCTGCTCCTAGGATGCAGTGCGTCGAAAAAGGGGGTATATGATGGAATATGTCCCTCCTTTTTGACCAACACCAGAACACTTTTTGGATATGCACAAAGTGGGAACAGAAATTTTGGTACTTGGAACTGAAGATGGGGCGGGATAGCGGGATTGTTGGAGCACGATCTGGAATACGTTCATTCTTTCTCAATGATACATTTGATCTGAAGCTGAATTCGACGTCCTAGCACGCAATAAACAAGACCCATGACCACCAATATCACAAAACCAACGCCCTGGGTTCCCAGGAATTCTGTAGCGGCAAAGAAAAGGGTTATAATCAAGCCACCTTCTTCTTCATTGCCGCCTCATGCGCTTCCTTCAGCTTAGCCAGGTTGAACATGCTTGAGAACCAGCGATCCTACAAATGACCAGTTAGCAAAATCCCCCAATCAGATTGGAACACGTACAAATATCGTTTTCGGAAAGAAGGTATGCAAAAAGCGAATGACACCGGAGTAGCTCCCTGTCCAGAACCAAGTGGTAGGTGACCTCTTGAGAGACTCGCCAACGACGTTCTTGGCGTATATGAAGCGATCAGTGGCAGCATCTGGGTACTCATCGTTAGAGAGCTGCGGCAGATAATAAGTGGTGTACGGAGAGGGCTTACCGGGCGTCCTGTGGACGTGGTTCTTGAACTCCTCGGCCATTGGAGAGTAGTATGACCCCTCGGGCAGGGCCCTTCCGTGATCGTTCTTGAGGATGTTGGTGCCAACTTCTCCGGAGATGATCTGTAATGGCGGGATTGTGAGTGTATTATTCTGGTAAGGTTTGATCGATCTGCTCACGACTTACCACTAGAACCCTAACACCGAGCGGTGCCAGCTCTACGCGCAAGCTGTTACCCCAGTGCGCAAGAGCTGCCTTGGAGGCATTGTAGGATGCTGTTGTCTGTATCAGTCAAGCGCCTTGTTACAGCGGGCAAAGATCACAAACTCACAGCCATAAACGAACGGCACAATACCGCCGATGGAACCAATGTTGACGATGATCCCAGAGGACGTAATCAGCATATCATGAAAATGATGTACCATCCGCATCGGTCCAAAGAGGTTGACATCGAACATGCGTTGAACAGACTTGACGTCCGTGTCAATGGCTGTCATAGTGTAGCAAATGCCGCTGATATCCGCAACAAGTCAGCTTTTGAACACCCCCGCCCTCATCATCAAGAACATTGTCGAAACTTACGCATTGTTAACGAGAAAATCCAGCCGCCCCTTGGTCAACTCCGAAACATCCTTCTTCAACTGAACCACAGACTCCTCATTGGTAACATCCAGCTTGAACCATGTAATCCCAGCCTTTTCAAGATGTTCGCTCGACTCGAAAGGGAGAAGAGTGGCGATGGGGTGGATGCCGCGGCGTTGGTACTCAAGGATGAGGGCCTCTCCGATGCCACCGGCACCGCACCCTGTGATCAGGGCAAACTTCTGTGGTTGAGGCGCCATCTTCGACTTGCTCAGGGATGATCGTCGTGTGCTGAGTGACGAGCGAGCGGTGGTGGGAGAATGATGGAGGGGAGAAGGGGGGTAAGAATGAGTGAACAAGATTCTCAGAAGTGCTCTCGTTTTCTCACAATCATGTTATGAATCCATCCGTAGACATTATGGGAGTCGATGGCACGGTAATGAGCATGAGTTCGAATCTTCCGAGGGGATAATGGTGATACCTCCGGTGGTGCCTCATCTCAAGATCCTTACATGGTGATATCTAGAGAGCAGCTACTAAGCACGAGAGGTAGAGATATCTGTCGGAGTCTTCGGCGGGTAAGCAACACTTTTTTTTTTTTTTTTCGAAGCCTGGGTGTTGCAATGTCTGGCATCGCTCTGGGGACAAGTGCCATCAGCATGCACGGAACAAGAGCCCGGCGTTGTTCTGGGAAGTAGCTGGGCCTCGTGAAACTGTGTGAAATACTCGTATCGACACGGCATCAGGGACATCCACGGCTGGAGTAAACGGGAGGTAGTAGGGGAAGCTCGTTCAGTATCGATCGTCAACACTCGTTCGTCCCGTCTGCAAGACTTTTTGCCCGTTTCGGCAGCGGCCAGGGTGTTTGGACCAATCAGAGATAAAGGCAAGGGTACCTGCAGCCTACCCGACATTGCAGTCGCTGTTGTCTGCTGAAGCCGCTGTAGAGCCTGCAAGACAGACCGCCGCTCCAGGCAGAAAATCTTCCATTTGCATCACCACCAAAGTTCCAAAAACTCTCCGGTTCACGTTACTCAACGCGCCCAGTACATGGCTTGTCTGCCTTCCAAGGTTGAGACAATATTTCTCAATGAAGACAAAGATCAATCGCCCTGTCGCCAATGATTCCATCCACACCCAGGCACTATGTTGGTCGCACTGGCGGCCAAGCACGACGCCGCATCGTGTCCTGCCCACCCACGTCGTCGTCATTTCGAGACATCGTGATGGCAGACCACAAAGGAAAGCAAGCAGCTTGGTCAGCCAGTTCCTCCATGGAATGACAAATACGCAGTATCACTACTCTCTGTAGCCCTTTAAAAGGCTCCGTGGTTACAAACAAACGTTGCTTCTACAGCTCAACCTCCATCCTCTTCGAGCAGCACTATCCTAGAACAACTACCAAATCCACCAAGAACCGTACATCACCATGGCCGTGACAGATTCCACCGTCGTCTTCATCAGCGGTGTAGGCAAGGGTACGTCTCTCAGACTGTCCCTTCAAACCCCCTTTCCACCCCTTAGTCAAAACTAACGCAAAACCGTCTTCAGGTATCGGCGCCGGCATCGCCAAGCTCTACCTCTCCCGCCCCAACCACACCGTCATCGGCTCCGTCCGTAACCTTTCCACGCCCTCCGTCGCCGAGCTCAAGGCGTCTACCACGGCCCCCGGCTCCAAGCTCCTGCTCGTGCACATCGAATCCACCTCCTCCACCGACCCCGCCGCCGCCGTCGAGGCCATCCAGGCCGCCGGCATCGACCACATCGACATCGCCATCGCCAACGCGGGCGCCATGCCCTCCACCGTGCCCATCGAGGAGGTCGACACCAAGGACATGCTGGAGAACTACCACATCAACGCCATCGGCCCTTTGCTCCTCTTCCAGGCGATTTTGCCGCTGCTGAAGAAGGGGAGAGAGCCCAAGTGGGCGAGCGTGTCGACTACGGCTGGAAGTATTGGGCTGGTTGATGCGCTGGCGGCGTGGATCTTGCCGGCGTATGGAGGAGCGAAGGCGGCGCTGAACTGGCTTACTGCTGGTATTGCGAGCAGCCAGAAGGAGTGGCTGACTACCATTGCGCTGCACCCGGGTTTGGTCCAGACTGGACCGGGGAATTGGGTTGCGCAGAAGGTGGGGTTGGGCGATAAGGCGCCGGTTACGGTGGAGGATAGTGCGGCGGGTGTTGTTAAGCTGGTGAGTTTGAACTTCTGTCCTGTGGGAGGGGTTATTGAGTTTGTTTGCTGACGTTAGTTCCCGTTCGTGTGTAGGTCGACGGTCTCACTAAGGAGTCCAATGGCAAGTTCTACAATGCTGTTGATGGTACTGAGGTGCCATGGTAAAAGAGAGCGTCGATAGCGCTGAGTTGTTAAGGACCAGCCAAATTCAGAGATTTTTGTTCGGTCATATACAATAGAGATTTAGATATTCAAATTCCACCGATTATACGCGCATAAATGTCCCTGGGTCCTTGTCATATGCTAAATTACACGCCAACAGAGGTGCGAAACAGAGGTTAAGTGACCGGCTATGAGGGTCAACTCAATGCTGGCAGAGACAAGTCATGCCATCTCTGGATGTCAGATATAAGCCCATTGAACTTCCTTTTTCCCGAGGCGAGATGGAACTTGTAAGCGATGTCATCCTGTGCTGACACTGACCCCGATGAGCCGTGAGAGTACACATACACAACATTAACAGCCGACACCAACAAGCTATGTTGTGCAGCAAATAACCCTCCGACTGACCGCTTGACAAATGCTCCGATGTGATATTTATACCTCTGTAAGTATAAGGCAGCAGCACAATCCCATACCCGCCCCTCTCATTTACTCTTTCTTCTGTCAGCTTTCATTCTCCGTTATCTTCCTGCCGATCTCCAGAAACATGACGACCCCAGACGCCCTCACCCCCACCGACGACCCCCGGGTCACCCACCACTTCACCACCATCCCCTCCACCTCCCTAACCTACCACTACCTCCTCGCCAACAACCCCGACTCAGCCTCCCCACCAAAAGCCACCGTCCTCCTCCTCCACGGCTGGCCCGACCTCTCCCTCGGCTGGCGCTACCAAATCCCCTTTCTCTTGTCTCTCGGCCTCCGCGTCATCATCCCCGACATGCTCGGCTACGGCCTCACCTCCGCCCCTTCTTCGCCTGCCGAATACTCGCTGAAAAAACTCTCTTCTCACCTGGCGCACATCATCCGCGAAGTCAACCCCTCTGGACCAGTTCTACTGGGAACCCACGACTGGGGCGCTTTCCTGGGTTGGAGACTGGCTATTTACTATCCTGAGCTGATTAAAGGGGTTTTTGCCTTTTGTATTCCTTATACGCCGCCTGAGTCAAAGGTGACGACTTTGGAGGAGCATGTGAGGAGGCATCCGGAGTTGGGGTATCAGTTGCAGAATGCAGGGGGGGAAGTGGAAGAGGTGGTGGGGCGGAGTAAGGAGAGGTTAAGGGGGTGGTTGAATGCCATGTTTGGGGGGGTGACGAAGGAGGGGGTGATGGCTTTTGATCCGTGGAAGGGGTTGGATTTGGATGAAGGGTTAGAGGAGGTGGGGGCTTCGCCGTTGGTGGGGGAGGAGGTTATGGACTTTTACGGTAGGTTGCTCCCTTCTTCCGTCTATGATCGTGATAGGGTGGGAGTTGGTGATGGCTGGCTGATACTGACATTTTGATAAATAGTCGAGGAGTACTCGCGCAATGGGCTCCAAGGGCCGATGAACTGGTATCGCACACGCGAGATCAACTTGGAGGATGAGATACCGCTGGCTGAGAAGTACCCATCCTGGCAGTTCCAGGTTCCTGCCATGATTGTCATGGTTGGCCATGATCCTGCGTTGCCGCCAGAACTGACTGATGGCATGGAGAAGTACTTTGCTAAGGGGTTGAGGAAGGAGGTCATTCCTGAGGCGTCGCATTGGGTCTTGATTCACACTCCTACGGAGGTCAACAAGCTTATTGGAGAGTTCTTGGAGCAGTTTCTGTGATGTCCGAAGTTCTGAGGGATGGAGGTTAGCTCGGCGGCTTACTGTAAATAGTTCACCTTGCCGGTGGGAATGCATTCACGGTCAAAATATCGCCGGTTGCCGCTCAGCACTGTTGTTCACCTTGTTTGGTGAGACCATTGGCCAGGAAGGAGTGTTTCTTTGTCTCAGATTGGTGTTCCCGTCATTGTGTTGGTTGTCGAAGACGGCCCCGCGGGAGATATTCTTATAACGGATATGCGCATACGTGCATAGACAGCTACCCCACCACCCCACCAAGCTTTTGATCAACAGGGGACCGTTGCAGTGCTAGCCACAGGCCTAATTGTTAGTGCGGCCACTAGAAACAGGGTCCTGATGCTTTTTCCAACTTCATCCTTGGAACCATGTCCAATCGAATCTCTCCATCGCCATGTCCAACAATGTGACCAAGATCTCCGACCCGTGCCGTACAAAAGTCCCTTGTCCCTCCTTGCGCGATAACCGAAGCTCGACCCGTTCACAAAAGGATGAAATCCAACCAGTCCAAGACATGTTGCTGTCTTTGTTGTGGTCGCACGGCGTTTCTGAGTCAGCCCCCACGACACAGAAAGACCGGAGCGGGAGCACGGCAATCGATGGCGGCAATCGATATTTGGCATGGGATTTGCTGACCTGAGACACATGGTCTTCGGGTCCCTATCCGGCAAATGCTTAGAATGTGAATTGCGCCCGAGACACACGAAGGCGCATGGGGGGGTGATGTTCCATTTATGATGCCGCCGCAGTGGTAGTAAGCTAGAAAGGGAAAACAATCTGCTAATACAGCCGTCCACATCATGAGCGATATCAGAATGATCTTCCTCTCCCTTTGACTCGAGTCTCGTCGGAGGCCGGAGGGTTTACATAAAGACCGTGCAGAAATCAGGGTCCCTTCATGGAGTGAACAAGCCCTGTGCGCCAGACGAGTCACCGAGGACAGCTCTATCAAACGGACGCTCCCGGCTTGGCACAATTCTGCCCGGAATAGAGTCCGTTCTCTCTCAGTACCACCCAGCTCCTGTCCGTTCTGGAAGCTATACCGATGGTCCCAACACGTCCATCAGTCGTACCACCCGGGCCGCACAACTCGCCGATCAAGGTTATCAAAACATTGCCAAGCAGTAGAAAGGAACGTCTGGTGCAAGCAACAGTTCGGGAGACACAAGTTCCCATGCGGTTGTTTGGGAGTACCGTTCCTCGGGAATGAGATCGGACTATCACCAAAGCTTCAAGCAGGAACCAGTGCTGTAAAGTGGTTACTACAAGCCTGGTAACTGCCGCCAACCATTATCGCCGGTAGTGTTTATGTTCGGCTGTTTACCGCCGCTGAATGGTCCGAATTGGAGGCCAGTAAGCACGGCGGTCTCTAGCAACAAGACATCATGGCGGCACTGGGAAGTGATCGGAAGTAGACGTGCTATAAGCTGACGTACGCCCATCAATATGCCAAAGTAGGTAACAATTTTGATGCTCCATCTCCAATCCCTATCTCTCATCGAATACGTTTGATCCGTCATGACCTTCAAAGTTATCATCGTGGGTGGCGGGCCTGTTGGCCTCTACATGGCCCACGCCTTTGAGCGGGCCAACATCGACTACGTGATACTAGAACAACAAGACACCGTCCTGAACATCTCAGGCCAACTTCTCTTCACCTGGCCCCAAACAGTACGCCTCTTCGACCAAATCGGCCTCCTCGCGGACCTTGAAAAGGTTGCTTTGGGCATTCACCACAAGAAGCGTCTCTTCGGCGACAATGGCCAAGTAACCACCACCAGCAACTTCTGGGATGCCATGCAAGACAAGTCAGTTTTTTTCCCTAGTTTCCATCACTTGTCCCCCCACTAACAATCACAAAACAACAACAGCCACGGCTACCCCTTCCTCCCCCTCCTCCGCTCCGAGCTCGTCAGAATCCTTTACGCCCACCTCAAAGGCCGGGAATCCAACATCCGCGTCAACTCCCGCGTCACCGACATCCGCCCCCACGCCACCGGCGTGCACGTCCACCTCGCCGACGGCTCCCTCATCACCGGTTCCATCGTCGTCGGCGCCGACGGCGTGCACTCCCGCACGCGGCAAATCATGGACTCGCTCGCTGCCCAGCACGCGCTCAACCCGGCCCGTCTGGCCAACAAGCCCATGGTCTCGACCTTCTACGGCATCTTCGGCCGGGCTTCCAACCTTGACCTAGGCATCGAGCCCGAGGTGTTCTTCGAGTCCAGAGGCGGGGGCGGGGAGCCCGGAGGTGCGGTGGTGCAGTGTCTTGCTACAAAGGAGATAGTGCAGTTCGTCACGCTCAAGCCGTTACCCGGTGGTCCGACTGCTGAGCGCAGTCCGAGATACTCGGAAGAGGAAATGGATGCGTACGCTGCCTCGCTGGCGGACGTTGCGGTCTGTCCTGGTGTGAAGTTCGGTGATGTGTGGGCCAAGGTGGAGAGGAAGTCAACGAGGATGTTGAACCAGGAGGAGGGCTTTCTTGACAGCTGGTTCTTTGATCGCATCGTGCTGGTGGGCGATGCGGTGCATAAGAGTACTAGTGTTAATGGGCTGGGGATGACGTGTGGATTGCATTCGGGGGCCGTGTTGGCTAATGAGTTGCACTCCCTTCTTTTTTCTGAACATCATGAGAAGGGGGAGGATAAGAAGGAGCCTTCGACGGAGGAGTTGGAGGGTGCCTTCAAAAGGTATCAGGAGGATCGAAAGACCGAGGTCAAGCCGATTTGGAATGGGGGCCATGCGATGATTAGGGAGGTGGTTAAGAAGGGGTGGGTGAGCTGGTTCTGGGATCGGTTTGTCCTGCCTTGGTGCGATATGGAGACTTTTGCAAAGGGGTTGTTGGTTTCGGTGTTGCTGGTTAGGCAGGGACAGATTTTGAGGTTTGTGCCATTTGAGGGGAGGGGCGGGAGGGTGCCTTGGGCTAGGAAGGTTATTGTTTAGATCTCTTGTTTTTGGGTATTGGTCTTTGATGATGTTGTCGCTGTCCTTGTTTGTTGTGGTGTCGTGCTTTTCCTTGTTGTCTTGGGTGTCGTTTCCATGATATATTGGATATTTGGTTTCTTTACTTTTATTACTCGAATGAACTTCATTTACATAACGAGACATTGCATGACCCTCTCTGACTAGTGTTTAGTCGTGAAAAGTTATTGGTCGTGATCAGTGTCGAAGGTAAATTCGCGGAACTGTTCCACATCATGTCTCTGCCTACTTTGTCAACACTCCCACTTTAACCCCCTTTGGAACAGGCAATAGCCAATGCAAATATGTAATGACTCTTGTGAAATAACTAATGGAAAGAAGTGCGATGATTTACTTTCTGTTCACAAAATGCACCCTCAAGAAACCTGAAGTGTCACAATATCCGATGTTGCCGTCAGCCTCACCACAGCCTGTTGTTAGCAGTGCAATAACATAAGTGCAACTGCAAAGCCCAAGGTTCAACAAAGCCCGATTAGCTCAGCTGGTTAGAGCGTCGTACTAATATCTTCTCCGAGATATCAAGTCAATGCGAAGGTCAACAGTTCAATCCTGTTATTGGGCATGTTTCTTTTTTTGCGGGATTTTTGTTCGTTGTGGACCCTCTCGTCAACTTTTTTTTGCCCTGACTCGATCTTTTTTTCCTTTTTTATTATTTTTTTGCTGGTGTGAACTTGTCGCACCAAATGGCGTCGTTTTCGGTGTATTTTTACAGTGTTCGTCGAAGTGAGGAAGGAATTGGAATGATGTGTAGGATGAAAGGATGAACGGGTGGGAGGACAGGCACAGACGACAAAAACGGATGATGACAAACAGCAAGGAGGATGTTAATGTAAGTATGAAAGCATTTAGAGGACAAATACCAAAAGACAACAAAATTAAAGCCAGCCGAGATTGACGATGTTGCCTACAGATCACCAATGAAGCTCGTAGCAGGTATATGTAGTCCAAATGCATGCAGCCCGGATTCAGATGGAAGAAAGCCATCGTTCAAGTTCAGATGTACAACCAACCAACCCATAATAACCAACTCAACGAACGCACCATCTCAAGTCGCTTTTCAAGTTAACATCATGAATGAACAAGAAAGACCTTTCCCGCACCAGACAGACACCGACATATCCCACCCGCAAGTCCCACGCACGCAAAAAAAATATCACCATGACAGGTTGACTGTGACAAGGGCAGTGTTCTGGGCTTGGAACAGTAGTTCAATTCAGCTAATAAACTACTTTGGTCTCGAAGGCCTTGTTGATCCTCTCAACCTTCCAACAAAGGCTAGGTTTCAAGGCCTTCTTATGGCAAAGAGGTTTGGTACGTACTGAGGTACGTGCCGAGCCTTGTTGCTTGAGGCCTCAAGGTGTCTATCTAGCGGTCTTCATACACGTGGATCTTCCTGAGTGCTTTCAACCATTCTCCTTCTTCTTTCTGGCGCCGGCCTTCGTCCGGTCGCCTTACTTCTTGTCGTATAGTAGCCACGTGGAGCTGCACGTGCGCGCGCTCGGACTGGCCCGTCTGGGCTCTCGCTCGTATAGCCAGTCTTCCACGCACATCTTACAACGCATATCTTACCATACCCTTAATCGGTG